>JAWPHD010001992.1:0-281191 GCA_037043455.1 Cyrtodaria siliqua | reverse complement strand
AAATGGCTCAGTACAATTCTTATAATTAACATTAATGATTGAACAAATGCAATTTATGTAGAAAAACTAACGGGACGTTAAAAAATCAAGATTGCCATGTGTCCCTTTAATATCAATTGATCGTAGAAAGAGGAAAGTTTTTGCTGTAGCAAAATCCCCGCTGCAATGTTAACAGAATGGTATACCAAAAATTGAAGGCTGGCCAGATTTCTGAGCTAAAAATAGCACAAGTGGCAGCCGAACAGTATTCAAATTATATGCCTCCAGTAGATAAATAGTGCCTCCAGGTTTCCATGAACTGAATGCAATGAGAAGAACTGGCTTACTAAGACAAGCTATGTATGGAATAGGAAAACAATAATATTCCAAATGACACTATATCAATTGTGTCTACAGAATTTGCCTTGTTTAACCTAATAAAATAGTTGATCATATTGGGGGAAAAAGTTCTGGTTACGGCATTGTTTTATTTGATTTTACTTCAGATAGAACATGAAAACAACATGATTATTGCTTTATTATGTATAACTGTATATAGCAACAATTATTTCGAAAGTTGTTTAGTGATTCACGATGTCAGTGAATTATTTTTAATGATAAGACAAAATGAAGAAACATGTTTAGACACCACTGGATTGTTATTGTGTTGGAATATAGCATATATAGAAATCTTGTTATCATTATATCTCCAGTATTTAAGATCGGATTCCATCAAAACTTTCAAAGATTTTAGAGTTCAGAGTCTAGTTGTGCAGGAACAGAAAGGTAGAGGGGCATTCCGGATCTGAAGGCTATACCAATTGACAAGATGCAAAAATTGCAAGAACAACTCGCGTTTTCCCCATTTCTATTCATTTTTCCTGCACTTTGTTATTCATCTTATTCAGATTTTGTTCATTACACAAACCCCACCGCATTCAGCACTTCAGTGCTTTGATTTAACTAGTGGATAGATTTTGTTTTATTATAAAATACTGGTTATTAGAATGACATAAAGTACCATTCAATCTATTATCAACCAGTATTAGTTAGCATACTGCGCAGGTATGGTATCACAGACAAGTCAACTTTAAAAAGGTATTTTGAATATTGATTTTATTGTTCATTGAAAATTGAATAGGATTTTAAATTATTCTACCGCTGTAAAATACCTGGTATCAGAATGACGTAAAGCACCATTCAACCAACCATAAACCAGTATTAGTTGTACTTATATATAGCATATTACGCAGGTATGGTATCACCATGGTCACCTTTGATGACGTATATGGTATATTGCAAATCAAAAATGGAAGAGAAAATTTATGAAGAAGTGGAGACATTTTATTTTATGGTTTAAAATTGTAAATGAAAGGAATAAAGATACATGAACAATGTAGAAGATAGCTAGGTGAGTTGAGACATGTTTTATATTTTAGCCAAATCAAGTACTTAAATTTTACAATTAATAATAGATGATTGTCAATGTCAAAATATATTTGTTGGTTTCAACATGTGTTGTTGTTAGCCAATATGTAAGTTTCAATGAATGAGTAGAGGGACAAGACAGTTGGTCTAATTATGTTTTTAAATAAATAAGAACACAAATGCACAAATACAATAAGAATAAAAAAGTGTACTTACTGAAGGTAGGTCAATCAGTACACACTAATCTCCCTTACTGCCCTCAAATATATACAGAGTAAGATTTAAAAATATTCTACCTATACATACTAGTTTAAGGTAGAAGTCAGAAATAGTGACAAGCATTATATATAAAATAGCTTTTTTGCTGTTCAGAAAATTAAAAATACGATAATGAACTTCGAAAACCCATTTTATTTCAGAATGTGATCAGACACAAACACTAATCCTATTCTGTCACGGCCTCCCATCATACCAATTACTATCAAGCGAGGAAAAACTGACTTACTGACAGCTATTGCCTTGTTGATCTCCGACCAACATGGATTCCAGTAAGGAGTTGTCGTGTGTAGCATCAAGAACATTAGATGGTATGGGATATAGTGAAGATATGGTCAGGCATAGAGCCCACATGTATAAGGAACAGGGACAAATGTCCAATACTGATGATATGACTCTAATATTTACTGGTAGCAAAGGAGAAGGCCTTTCACTGCCATTTGAAAGTGATTATGATTACATGTTGGTAATCAGTAACACTTTATGCACTGATGACCCTCAACCATTCGCAAATAACTCAAATACTACACTATTTCAAATGAAGAGTCTAGAAACTCCTCCCGGGTATACATGTCTGAGACTTGTGAAACTTAAAGAACAGGATGTCGAAGATGAAATAAAGAATTCATTAATTGAGTCCAACAGTCAAGAACTGTTTATCGCTAGTGGTTTATTTGTGAAACAGTGTCATCATCTTATCTCAGATATTTTCAACCAGATTGAAACTGAATTTGACCATACACATATAAAAACTGTAACAAAAGACACTACTGGTCCATCAGGAGCAATGTCGCAATCACACTATGGTTTACATTTTCAACATGATACAGTTGCATCTTTCTACTGCTTTTGCCCAGACATTCTTGATTCCTGGAGAAATCGTCAGCGTTATCAAGACTGGCCTACACCGGAACTTGTACAGAACATATCTGCCACAGAACCTGGATATGTTGTACCAGTTGGCTTTAAGGGAAGTCACAACCAAGACAGCGAGTGGAGAATATGTTTCACAACAGCAGAAATCAAACTGATTAACAATATGAATGACACTCAAACTAAACTTTACATTCTGTTAAAAATGGTGGCCAAGACCATCATTCAGCCTGTCTGTAAAGACATCACCTCCTATGTCATGAAGAATGTTGCGCTGTGGATGGCAGAGATGACCCCAACGAAACTGTTCAGAGAGGAGTTATTAATTGACAGACTGGTGCAGGCACTCTGCTTTCTTAAACACTCTGTAAACATTAATTTCCTACCAAATTATATGATCCCTGAGCGGAATCTACTCCTAAGAAAGTTGGATCTCCAACAAAGACACCAACTAGAAGCAATATTGTCCAACTGCATACAGGATGGTGGACCAATACTCCTGAAATGTGGGAGGCTGAGTGTTGCCATGGCCAAGATGTATAGAAACCCGCAAGCTGTGTTGGAGTATCGAGACAAGAGAGATAAGGTGGAAAGGTTGTGTTTATTAAGCACGCATATATACGTTCCAATAATGAAGGACCACTTTAGGATAAATAATGGACATTGGCCTACCTTTGATCAGTTCATTGGATTAGGAAATAATGATTTTGTTTCTAATGTTGCGCTAATGTTGGTTAACCTGATTTTACCAGACTTGCAGGATCTCATTGAACAGGATATTGGTTTTGACGATTTCTTGTTTTGTTTTAATGAGAGGTTAAAACAGTTCCTGTCCTAAAGTGTGTGATCATGTTCACATCATACATATCTAAAAACTAGAAATTGTTATTGTCGATGGGACAAAAACGTATAGCTCCCCCACACGCCCGAACAGGCATAATTGACAACTCTAGGTCCAACCGTTCTCTATTGATCTGAGATCGTATCCCTGTGACTGTATCTACTATCTGTATCAGTAAGGCCACATAAAAAATGTGTGTGGTTCAGGTAACCCGAGGACTCTATTTTTTTAAGGGGCCGACCCTAAAACTTTTAATGCAAAAATTAAAATAAATTAAAAATTCAAAAAATTCAAAAAAAAATCAACAAAAAAAATCAATAGGGGTCATCTACTGGGTCATGACCAACCATCCTTCCAAGTTTGAGGACCCTAGGTTCAACCATTCTCTAGTTATTAATCGGACATCGTTCTGGTAGTGAATGTCACCGCGACCTTGACCTAGTGACCCCAAAATCAATAGGGGTCATCTACTTGTCATGACCAACCATCCTTCCAAGATTGAGGACCCTAGGTTCAACCGTTCTCTAGTTATTGATCGGACATCATTTTGATAGTCAATGTCACCGCAACCTTGACCTTTGACCTAGTGACCCCAAAATCAATAGGGGGTCATCTACTTGTCATGACCAACCATCCTTCCAAGTTTGAGGACCCTAGGTCCAACCATTCTCTACAGGGTTCTGGAAATATTTTGAAAATCCACTTGCCCAGGGCACTTGCCCTGCCCATAATGTCACTTGCCCCACAATTAACAACACTGAATTGCCCCCAAAAATTGGCGCTGTAACCATTATTAGTGTTAAACGGGACGGGCCGCCGCATAATTTGGACCATTATACTTAGAAAAGGAAGGGAGAATGTATTTTATGAATTAGTTAATACATTGTATTTATTCATATAAAAAAATCAAATGGTTGCATTTTCTTCTTTTGTGTCTATTACATCTTTGTGTTACCTAAATCATAAAATGATGAGACAGTATACAAACTCATTTTATTACACCCTCCCACCCCACCAATCACCACACACACAACCCCATCAGTTTTGATGACCATCCAAAAAAATGCTTGGCAGCTAGTGTATGGAACTTTTAATGTCACAGTGTGTACAATTAACCAGTTGACAGAAAACAAAGAAGCTATTGTATTCATTTAAATGTGCGACAAGCAAAGAAACAAGACAAAAACATTATTAAAAATATTCACCTGGACCCCAATGTCTGCAACCATGGTAACGTTCCTACGGCTTTGTATTTTAACTAAAGGGAATTAGATGAAAGCAAGAGGCATGAATAGGGGTTCCCTTAGAATTGTTTAAGAAGTAGCAGTAACTTTATTTATCGAAAGCGAAAGTTCAGAACTTGAGAAAAAGGTTCCGTGAAATCGCGAAAACCCATAACATGCGCATATCGCTACGTTATGCAACTTATTTGTATAGTATGCACTTCCATATACGTTTAATTACAGACTATATCAATGAAATACACCAAATACCTCATTAAAGCGCGTTGATAAACGAGTGCTTCGAGTAAAAGAAATGTATTTTCGTTACGAAAAAATCTTCGGCAAAATTATCAAAACAAAAACATAACGTCACGTGACTCGTGAGTCTGTCAATCATTATTTTGCCCAGGGCAAGTGGATTTTCAAAAGTCACTTGCCCTGCCCATAATGTCACTTGCCCCACAATTAACAACACTGAATTGCCCCCAAAAATTGGCGCTGTAACCATTATTAGTGTTAAACGGGACGGGCCGCCGCATAATTTGGACCATTATACTTAGAAAAGGAAGGGAGAATGTATTTTATGAATTAGTTAATACATTGTATTTATTCATATAAAAAAATCAAATGGTTGCATTTTCTTCTTTTGTGTCTATTACATCTTTGTGTTACCTAAATCATAAAATGATGAGACAGTATACAAACTCATTTTATTACACCCTCCCACCCCACCAATCACCACACACACAACCCCATCAGTTTTGATGACCATCCAAAAAAATGCTTGGCAGCTAGTGTATGGAACTTTTAATGTCACAGTGTGTACAATTAACCAGTTGACAGAAAACAAAGAAGCTATTGTATTCATTTAAATGTGCGACAAGCAAAGAAACAAGACAAAAACATTATTAAAAATATTCACCTGGACCCCAATGTCTGCAACCATGGTAACGTTCCTACGGCTTTGTATTTTAACTAAAGGGAATTAGATGAAAGCAAGAGGCATGAATAGGGGTTCCCTTAGAATTGTTTAAGAAGTAGCAGTAACTTTATTTATCGAAAGCGATAGTTCAGAACTTGAGAAAAAGGTTCCGTGAAATCGCGAAAACCCATAACATGCGCATATCGCTACGTTATGCAACTTATTTGTATAGTATGCACTTCCATATACGTTTAATTACAGACTATATCAATGAAATACACCAAATACCTCATTAAAGCGCGTTGATAAACGAGTGCTTCGAGTAAAAGAAATGTATTTTCGTTACGAAAAAATCTTCGGCAAAATTATCAAAACAAAAACATAACGTCACGTGACTCGTGAGTCTGTCAATCATTATTTTGCCCAGGGCAAGTGGATTTTCAAAAGTCACTTGCCCTGCCCATAATGTCACTTGCCCCACAATTAACAACACTGAATTGCCCCCAAAAATTGGCGCTGTAACCATTATTAGTGTTAAACGGGACGGGCCGCCGCATAATTTGGACCATTATACTTAGAAAAGGAAGGGAGAATGTATTTTATGAATTAGTTAATACATTGTATTTACCGGTATTCATATAAAAAAATCAAATGGTTGCATTTTCTTCTTTTGTGTCTATTACATCTTTGTGTTACCTAAATCATAAAATGATGAGACAGTATACAAACTCATTTTATTCCGCCCTCCCACCCCACCAATCACCACACACACAACCCCATCAGTTTTGATGACCATCCAAAAAAATGCTTGGCAGCTAGTGTATGGAACTTTTAATGTCACAGTGTGTACAATTAACCAGTTGACAGAAAACAAAGAAGCTATTGTATTCATTTAAATGTGCGACAAGCAAAGAAACAAGACAAAAACATTATTAAAAATATTCACCTGGACCCCAATGTCTGCAACCATGGTAACGTTACTACGGCTTTGTATTTTAACTAAAGGGAATTAGATGAAAGCAAGAGGCATGAATAGGGGTTCCCTTAGAATTGTTTAAGAAGTAGCAGTAACTTTATTTATCGAAAGCGAAAGTTCAGAACTTGAGAAAAAGGTTCCGTGAAATCGCGAAAACCCATAACATGCGCATATCGCTACGTTATGCAACTTATTTGTATAGTATGCACTTCCATATACGTTTAATTACAGACTATATCAATGAAATACACCAAATACCTCATTAAAGCGCGTTGATAAACGAGTGCTTCGAGTAAAAGAAATGTATTTTCGTTACGAAAAAATCTTCGGCAAAATTATCAAAACAAAAACATAACGTCACGTGACTCGTGAGTCTGTCAATCATTATTTTGACACATTCAATTTGCAAATTAAGAAAGAGTTTTCTGATTTGATTGGTGAAAGGTCCAAATGACGTTCAGAGATTATTTGGAAACGATTTCTGAAAGTAGCTATGTTTATGGTTGAAAGGTCACGGACATAAATGCCGCGATTTCATTGGCCGCTGGACACACGTCTGACGGTCGTGTCAGGATAAATTGTGATACGGTGTTGTTTATTATTATTTGTTTATTGAAATAATGCCACAAATTAAGCTGCCTGGGGCGAGATTGTTGATTGTACCGAAAGTTGTTTGATCTTATTAACAATTGCTAGCGGCGACAAACAGCGGCCAGTTTTATTCAGTTATCAAAATGAAATTCTGATATGGCTAGTTTGCCACTTGATTTGTTCTGGAATGGAAATGTCCGTCGGGCAAGTGTCGGGCAACCAGATTTGCGAAGGTCACTTGCCCGCACCTAAAATCCACTTGCCCGGGGCGTCGGGCAACCGTATTTCCGGAACCCTGCTCTAGTTATTGATCGGACATTGTTTTGGTAGTCAATGTCACCACAACCTTGACCTTTGACCTAGTGACCCCAAAATCAATAGGGGTCATCTTCTTGTCATGACCAACCATCCTTCCAAGTTTGAGGACCCCAGGTCAAACCATTCTCTAGTTATTGATCGGACATCGTTTTGATAGTCAATGTCACTGCAACCTTGACCTTTGACCTAGTGACCCCAAAATCAATAGGGGTCATCTACTTGTCATGACCAACCATCCTTCCAAGTTTGAGGACCCTAGGTTCAACCATTCTCTAGTTATTGATCGGACATCGTTTTGATAGTCAATGTCACCGCAACCTTGACCTTTGACCTAGTGACCCCAAAATCAATAGGGGTCATCTACTTGTCATGACCAACCATCCTTCCAAGTTTGAGGACCCTAGGTCCAACCATTCTATAGTTATTGATCGGACATCGTTTTGATAGTCAATGTCACCGCAACCTTGACCTTTGACCTAGTGACCCCAAAATCAATAGGGGTCATCTACTTGTCATGACCAACCATCCTTCCAAGTTTGAGGACCCTAGGTCCAACCATTCTCTAGTTATTGATCGGACATCGTTTGTGACACAGACCTACAGACAGAAAGCACAAAATCAATATGGCTCCCCTACCACACTTTGTGTGGGGGAGCTATAATAAACTGTTTTTGCTAAACAAAAAATCACACTGAAACAACAGCTTCAGTAATTTGTTATGAACGACCATAAGGATACCCCCACACTCCCCCCCCCCACCCACCCACCCCCCACCACCTATAATTGTTTCTATTTAATGTGCAATATAGTAATACAAGCATTTACAATTATTTACATTATTACATTTTTTTTCCCATAGAAAGTTGGTGCAATTTATTTGCCCATGAAGCAGGTAATTATTCTATACGGATAGTTGTCACCATGCAGTTTTAAACCTGCATGCAGAAGGCTCCTGTAATTACAATCAAACTTCGTTGACACACACTCGCGCCGCCACTGGACAAATTTGTTTGAGAGATTGGTAGTGTGCATCATCAGTAGGGAGATGTATGACTAGATTGTGTATCATCATACAAAATGCAACCGGCAGTTTAATACCAGCAAGTAACTGAAAGAAAAAAAAGTTGACCTGTTCCGATGTATAAGATATGTTGCACTTTGTATGTTAACTATGAGTACAAAATAAAATTATAATTCATCATGTGTTTTGTTGACTATTTATGTTTTGTTGACTATTTACAAAGACATGCTTTGAGAAACAAATACTGTTGTTTGTAGTAGCTTTAAAACAAAAACGAGGCTGGGGATTTCAGTAATCAGGAATTTATTGACTATCGTAGTTTACTGAATTTTTGTATTCAGTGATACAGGTTACCGGTATAACTCGATGATACAGGTTACTGGTATAACTCGATGATACAGGTTACCGGTATAACTCGATGATACAGGTTACCGGTATAACTCGATGATACAGGTTACCGGTATAACTCGATGATACAGGTTACCGGTATAACTCGATGATACAGGTTACCGGTATAACTCGATGATACAGGTTACCGGTATAACTCGATGATACAGGTTACCGGTATAACTCGATGATACAGGTTACCGGTATAACTCGATGATACAGGTTACAGGTATAACTCAATGATACAGGTTACCGGTATAACTCGATGATACAGGTTACCGGTATAACTCGATGATACAGGTTACCGGTATAACTCGATGATACAGGTTACCGGTATAACTCGATGATACAGGTTACCGGTATAACTCGATGATACAGGTTACAGGTATAACTCGATGATACAGGTTACCGGTATAACTCGATGATACAGGTTAGCAGTATAACTCGAATACAAACTTGCAATTATTGTTTTACTTCTATCCTTTGATTATTTTATTTTATTGCTTATACATGTAGTCTTTCCATTTTTATTGATTGTTTATTTAGGCCATTCATTTTACAAGCCATCCTATGATAAAACAAAAATTATAAATTTCATTTTTTCATGGGGAATTCGATCATTTTCCTTTCCAACAAAACAAAAAAAAGAATTTTTCCTCATCCTATGGCACTTAATAATTCTCTGCCTTGAAGGTTTCTAAAACGAATCATCCAAAAATAATGGCGTTACTGTTGATATATTATATATAATAGTTACTGATATATTATATATAATAGTTACTGTTGATATATTGTATATAATAGTTACTGTTGATATATTGTATATAATAGTAACTGTTGATATATTATATATAATAGTTACTGTTGATACTAGTTACTGTTGATATATTATATATAATAGTTACTGTTGATATATTGTTTATAATAGTTACTGTTGATATATTATATATAATAGTTACTGTTGATACTAGTTACTGTTGTTATATTATATATAATAGTTACTGTTGATATATTATATATAATAGTTACTGTTGATATATTATATATAATAGTTACTGTTGATACTAGTTACTGTTGATATATTATATATAATAGTTACTGTTGATACTAGTTACTGTTGATATATTATATATAATAGTTACTGTTGATATATTGTATATAATAGTTACTGTTGATACTAGTTACTGTTGATATATTATATATAATAGAAGAATGAATGAATGAATGGTGTTTTACGGCACGTCGACACATAAATAGGTCTATAATAGAAGGAAAAAAAAGAAAAAAAAGTCAGATACTTGCAAGTACACAACGTTTTATTGCAAAACCTTGAACATTTCAGATGCAGTTCACGTCACAAGAATTATGGCACCACAAAAACTTTCCCTATAATTATATAAGAAAAAATAACATGCATTCAGTCTGCATTATTTTTCATTCCATTAAGGCTCCATTTGAGTTCCATTTGCATTTTATTTTTATAAATGCATTTTATTTTGCATTCTTGAATGCATTCAGTGTTAATAAACTAAACTCTGCATTCATTTAAATGCAAGAAACTGCATTCCTGAACGTTTGTTCATGAAGCATTTAGCAACCGCAACATTTCAAATGGTAAATTTCACCCAAGTTATAGTGACATAACGATTAATCAATTGTAACTGATCATCAGTTACTTTGGCACCCGATTATGATGATCGATTATAAAAGTCTATAATCGATCATTGGTAGAATGAAAAAATGCTCTTTAGTTAATGTTAAAAATAGAAATAAACACTAGAGGAAAGGGCCAGAAATCTGCCAAAAAATCATTCAACTGGATCACGATGATGATATGCGTAAATAGGCTTGACAATAATCATTTCTACCAAGTTCGTTAAAATCCAGCCAGGGGTTCAGGAGAACTAGTCCGGACAAAATGTGTGTATTAAAATCTTTAGAGTGTCATATATAACTTCGCAAAAAATCATGGCAATAATATGAGCAAATAGGCTTCCTACTGATCATCCCTGCCAAGGTTCTGTGAAATCTGGCCAGGTGTTCAGGAGAACTAGTCCGGACTAAGTTTGTGTATTAAAACTTTTAAAGACCATCAAATTCCTTCAAAAATCATTCAAATGGAACACGATAACGACTTGCACAACTAGGCTTGGTACTGACCATCCTTGCCAAGTTTCACAGAAATATGTCTAGGGGTTCAGGAGAACTTGTCCGGACAAAGGTTGTCTATAAACGTTTAAAGGGCCATAACTCCACCAAAGATCAACTGGAACATGGCAATGATATGCACAACTAGGCTTTGTACTGATCATCTCTGCCAAATTTCGTTGAAATCCGTCTAGGGGTTCAGGAGAACTAGTCTGGCAAACGCTTGTGTATTAAAACCTTTAAAGGGTCATTAGCTCTGCCAAAAATCAATCAACTGGAACATGTGCAACTAGGCTTGGTACTGATCATCCTTTCCAAGTTTCGCTGAAATCAAGTCAGGTGTTCAGGAAAACTATACTGAACCAAATTGCTAAGTATCAACCTAAGAATATGTCAATAATATTCTCATTGTTTTGTGTATTTTGAGCTTGATTAGAGATACGGTTAAACTGAAAAAATAATGAGTGTAAATCGTCTTCTCTGATTGCATGAACATATTTTAAAACTTTTAAGTCAATGTGGTTTCTTATAGAAATACCTTATAACGCTTATACAATCGGGTATATAGGATTTTATTAAGAACTTTGAATTAGTGAAGCTTTCGATGTTCCAAATTCTAAAATATGCCGGTTAAAATTATTTAGACATCATGTTTTACTAGCATTACCACTACAAATGCGTTTGCAAAAGGAATTTTCGAAATATTTAATGTTAACGCTGAATTACAGTTACTTGAATTTCAAACACTCTTCAATGTAAAGGGAGGTATAAGATTATCCATATTTCATTTTTTTATAGACGGAGAATCTGCGATAAAGGGGTAAACATTTTATGTTTTTTTCTATTATTTCATACCAATTTTAAAATTAGGGGTAAATTTTTTATGTTTTTTTCTATTATTTCATACCAATTTTAATAATTTTATATCTTTAAGCGATCTTTGACTCATGTTATGTGTTTTATCAGCACATTTCATGTTTTCATATAAAGGGAGGGTAACTCTCAAAAGATGTAACAATTTAAACAAAAAATAAATGTTTTACAAACTGTGGGTCAAAACAAAATACTTATCATATATCTTTTCTAAAATATATTTAAAATAAGAAAGTTAGTTAAGATACAAAAGCTGATACTTAGCAATTTTGTTCAGTGTAGTCTGGAAAAAGTTTGTGTATTAAAACTTTTAAAGGGCCATTACTCCAACAAAAATCATTCAACCGGAACACGGCGATGATATGCACAACTAGGCTTGGTACTGATCATCCCTGCAAAGTTTCCTTGAAATCCGGCCAGATGTTCAAGAGAACTAATTCGGACAAAATGTGTGACATACAGACGAAAGACAGACAGACGGGCGAGCAGGCAAGCAGGCAGACAGAAAGCACAAAACAATATGTCTCCCCTTCACAAAGTAGGGGAGACAATGATTTTCCAAATTTACTGAGCATATAAACAAATAAACATATATCAATTCTATGCTGATTAAAATGAAATAACAATGGCATAAGAAATAAGAAAGTAAAGAAAACATACTTAATCGGAAATTATTGTGAGCTCAAGACCTAAAACTCATTAACATGCACATGTTATACTTCATACTGACTGGGATGGGGGCGAGGAGCCCATGCCCAAATATGGGTGAAGTATGAATAAAATAAAAAACTGTGTTTCGAGTGGGGGGAGAGGTTGGAGGATGAGGAGGAGCCCATGCCCCAATATGGGTGAAGTATGAATAAAATAAAAAAACGTGTTTCGTGTGGGGGGAGGGGATGGAGGATGAGGAGGAGCCCATGCCCCAATATGGGTAAAGTATGAATAAAAAAACGTGTTTCGAGTGAGGGGAGGGGATGGAGGGGGTGGGGGATGGGGAGGATCCCATGCCCCAATATGGGTGAAGTTTCGAGTAAGAGGAGTAAGGGGAGGGGGTGGAAATGGACGGAGGTGTGCTCAACATAGCTATATGTGTAAGAATTGACCAAAACAACACAGTAAAAAATAAAAAAAAAGTTGTGGGCAGGGGGAGGAGGAGGCAGCCCATGCCCATGAAGTATGAGTAAGATAAATAATGCTATAAGAAATCCCAATCCAAAATTTGGGTGACATAAGAAAAATGTGTTAAGAGATATAGATATAAACAACAGCTTACACGCAAATCTTGATCTGCCTTTATTGCACATTTTATGGGCCATCACAATTTGGGTTCCATGGGAGCCCATAATTAGTAGAAGACAAAATTACACATATCCGTTTACAATATACTATAAGGAAACCAATTCCCAAATTTAGTCGAGCTAGGACAAGAAATGTAAGAGATATAGACCTGTAAACACAGCTTACACGATGTGAAATGAGACATCAGAATTTTGGTTCCATGGGAAAATTACTTAAGCAGCCCTTAAGGTAATACTATAAGGAAGATAAAATTTGGTTGTGCTAGAATAAGAAATGTAAGAGATATAGACTTGTAAACACAGCTTACACGCAAAATTTGATGTGAAATGGGACACATGTTAAGTTTCTACATGTATATAACTTTATGTAAACAAAGATGGCCGTTCACAATGATTTTCGACAAAGACTAACATTATGTCATGCTGATCATTTAAGAAAAAGTCCCATATCAATATCACTTCCAGTTTTCAGGAAGTAGTCGCTACAATCTTCTTTTTTTTTAAATATGTTTCAATAGCCGTGGCGGCCATCTTGAATTGCTTGACAGATTTTCATGAAACCTGAAACCATGCCAACCTGAAATTAGGATCAACTACACATCAAGAGCAACAATCCTGTGCAGTTTCGTGAAAATCTGTGCAGTAGCTTCAGAGGAGTAGTCGCTACAAAAAAAGTTTACAGACGGACGGATGGACGCCGCACCACAGCATAAGCTCCGCTGATCAAACTAAGAATATTAGTGATAAAAAGAGGTCAATGACCTAGAAACTCTACTGATAGTTTCTGATAGCTAGATCAGCATTCCTGTGAAGTTTCATGAAAATCCGTGAAGTAGTTTCAGAGGAGTAGTCGCCATAGTTTTTCCCATATTACTATATGCAAACAAAGATGGCCACTAGGAGCCATGTTTGACATCGAATCAAAATGAATCTTGGTTAGGACCAAGTACATGTCACATCAGTCATTTTGGTAAAGGTTCCAATTCAATATCACTTACGGTTTTTGAGAAGTAGTCGCCACAAAGTCGCATTTTTAAAACATATTGTTAGCAGTGGCGGCCATCTTTAATTTCCTTCCGACCTAAATTTTACTATGATCAACTAGACATCAAGAGCAACATTCCTGTCAAGTTCCATGATATTCCATAAAGTAGTTTCGGAGAAGTAGTCGCCACAAATTTTTCCTATATAGCTCTATGTAAACAAAGATGGATGTTTGATATCCAATCAAAATGAACTTCGGTTAGGATCAATAACATGTCGTGCCAGTCATTTTGGTAAAGGTTCTAAATCAATATCCCTTACGGTTTTTGAGAAGTAGTCGTCACAAAATTGCATTTTTAGCCGTGGTGGCCATCTTGAATTTCCGGCCAACTTTAATTTTTGCTAGGACAAGAGCAACATTCCTGTGAAGTTTCATGAAAATCTGTCAAGCAGTTTCAGAGGAGTAGTCGCCACAAAAAAATAAAATTACAGACGGACGGACAGACGACGCACCACAGCATGAGCTGTGTCGACTGATCAAAATAGTGAAATAAAAAATCTCTAAAACAAAGTTTATGCATTTAGCTCATGATTGTAGTCAATATGGTTTAATAGTGTTAGATATTTCCAAGTTGAGAGGAACTGCGATACTAATTACCCCAAATTCCCGAAAGACCCACAAGGAACATTGTGAGTTATTTCATCTGAAATTGATCGTGTGTGTTAACTCACCCAGTCAATTGTTCAATCAACTCAACTCATAATTCATACCTTCTCATCAAATTCCATATGTGGACTTCTAAACTCCATTTTGGATTTATTTTCAATCAAATTTCGTAATACAAATTGTCTGCAAGTAACATAGAACAGCTTTTTGAATTCCGTCCAGATTAAACTGCACACTTTACACTAAACTGTTAAACTTGTCCACTAACTTAAGCGCAGAAAAAAATAAACATTATCAGCAGGTAGGAAAATGTAAATAAAATTTAGAATTCCTAATCAATATATATTGAAAAGTTTATCAACAATAATCGTATCAATCCACTGTTGGTATTGTTATATATTCATGGCTTGCACGCAAATCGACAAAACAATGGAGTGTTATCAGGGTTTAGGGTCAGACTGGGTCACAGCACTCAGAGGCCCCTCCGCTGTAGACAGAATATTTCCTATCCCATATATAAAAAAATTATGCTTTATTTAGAGCGAAACACTGCAATCTTAAAGTATGTATCAGCACCTCAATGTATTACGATCATTTTGACTTTAAACCTGCTTTCAATCCTTTTAAATAACAGCTAATAAAATCTGGATTTGTCAAATTACATTATAACAATTATAGTAATATGTGAAAACAATTTGCTTGAGAGGAAACAATAAATGATAAAAAATATTTACTACCAAAACAAAAAGCATCGCCTGTCAATGCAGACGCTCAACTTTCAAGGCCTTGATTATTTTTGTTGAAGGGCATAACTTTGCTTAACTGCAGATTTATTGCACTTGTTAACCAAATTTTGTAAGTATAAAAGGGGTATAATATTAATTTTGTTAAAATAAAAGCATGAGTTATAGAACCTGGCTTTATGATGTTGACAACAGCTTTTTTTCACCCAGCCCATGCCTCCCTTAAACCGGAGGCGTTACGAAAATTAATAGGGGGAAAATGCATCGGTAAATGCATTATTTACTATGTAATAGTCTATTATTCTAGTTTGAAACAGACGTGAAAACATCCGCTGCCTATAATATCAGGGCCGTCTCTCTGTATTGGGGGAATGGGGCCGGGGCCGTGAGAGGGGGGAATTTTGCATCGATTTTAAAGGAAAAGGGATTTTTTTGCTACAAAATTTGCATCAATTATATATCCATTTTTTTTATTATTTAAGTGGCACCAAGAAAGTACCATTCCAAATTACAAAAAGTATGCTGTTTTCCTGTATAGGAGTTTAACATTTTCTTCTTTTTTTTTTTAAGGGGAATTTTTCACAGGAAAAGGGGAAAAATATATACTTTTAGGGGAGGGGAATGGGGTCGAATTTCGGCCCCAAAAAAGGTCAAACGACCGCCCTGAATATATAAGAATGAACATACAAAATTAAATTAAAAATCCTTTCTCCAGTATACTATGTGGAGAATTCCTCAAGACATGGCACAGTGACACTAAAGTGCAGATGAGTGCTGCATTGAGCTGTGTAGCACAGGTTGAAGGAACATGTTGAGACTGAAAAAAAAAATCTGATTGTTCTTGTGTATGTACAGTTTTTCATTTATTTGATGTGTTTGATGTGTGTGTACAAATGTAGACCAAAAAAATAAATAAAAACAAGAGGTCAATATCCTTGAAG
This sequence comes from Cyrtodaria siliqua, assembly GCA_037043455.1. Classification (NCBI taxonomy): domain Eukaryota; kingdom Metazoa; phylum Mollusca; class Bivalvia; order Adapedonta; family Hiatellidae; genus Cyrtodaria; species Cyrtodaria siliqua. The sequence continues at coordinate 264,702 of JAWPHD010001992.1, read as the reverse complement.
CTCTACTGATTGATTTTGATTTCAGGAAGTAGTCGCTACAAACTTGTTTTTTGAAAAATTAATTTTAGCCGTGGCGGCCATTTTGAATTTCCGGCTGACCTGAAATTTTGCTAGGATCAATTAGACATCAAGAGCAACATTCCTGTGAAGTTTCATGAAAAGCCGGCAAGTAGTTTCAGAGGAGTAGTCGCTACAAGTTTTTACTATATAATTCTATGTAAACAAAGATGGCCGCTGGCAGCCATGTTTAACGTCGAATCGAAACGATTTTTGACAAGGAACAACATCATGTCATGCTGATCATTTTAGAAAAAGTCCCATATCAATATCACTTATAGTTTTCAAGAAGTAGTCGCTACAATCTTGTATTTTGAAAATCTATTTTTAGCCGTGGCGGCCATCTTGAATTTCCGGCCTACCTGAAATTTTGCTAGGATCAATTATACATCAAGAGCAACATTCCTGTGAAGTTTCATGAAAATCCGTCAAGTAGTTTCAGAGGAGTAGTCGCTACAAGTTTTCATTATATAACTCTATGTAAACAAAGATGGCCACCAGGCGGCCATGTTTAACGTCAAATCAAAATTATTGTTGACAAGGATCAACATCATGTCATACTGATCATTTTAGAAAATGTCCCATATCAATATCACTTATAGTTTTCAAGAAGTAGTCGCTACAAACTTGTATTTTGAAAACCTATTTTTAGCCATTGCGGCCATCTTGAATTTCCGGTCGACCTAAAATTTTGCTAGGATCAATAAGACATCAAGAGCAACATTCCTGTGAAGTTTCATGAAAATCCGTCAAGTAGTTACAGAGGAGTAGTCGCTATAAGTTTTTACTAGAAAACTCTATGTAAACAAAGATGGCCACTGACAGCCACGTTTAACAACGAATCAAAAAGATTTTCGACAAGAACCAACATTATGTCATGGTGATCATTTTAAAAAATGTCCCATATCAATATCACTTAGTTTTCAAGAAGTAGTCGCTACAAACTTGTTTTTTAAAATCTATTTTTAGACTTGGTGGCCATCTAGGATTTCACATCAACATGAATTTTTGCTAGGATCAACTAGACTTTATGGGCAACATTTCTGTAAAGTTTCATGAAAATCCATTCAGTAGTTTCAGAGAAGTAGCAGTCGCTACAAAAAAAAAGTTTACGGACAGACAGACAGACGGACAACGCACCACAGCATAAGCTCTGCTGATCTCTGATCAGTAGAGCTAAAAACAACCAAAAAGTAAATAAGTGGTACAAAATCGAAAGGGATTTCTCTGAAAAATGTGTTTACTTCCTTATATGGCATTGGGGATATAAAATGTTCAACGACGACATGAGTGTAAAGTGTCGTAGGTGAATATTTTATATTGAAGTTACCAGGCGCATTGTGATAGTGATCGAGGTGACTGATGGAACAATGCAAACATACCATTTTTACAACAAAATTGTTGAATAGACTTGAAAACAAGTTTCCAATTCATAAAAATGTACTGTATCTTGTCCTTAGAAGTTGAATCTATCACTATAAAGTGCATCACGGAAACTGGGCTTGTAAAACAAAATGGTTTTATCAGTTCTAGTCTATTTATAAAAAGGTCACGTGCCACTTCGATAATTTATATAAAACAAAATTCTTTGGTATCAAATCTCCAGGAAGAGGTAACTTAATAGAAAATAGAGTAAACATTTTCAGGATACATAGATTTGTCTGAAAAATTAGTTTATGTTTACGTAAGTGGCCCCCGACCAGTATATTTCACACGTATGAAATACCACTTTTATTTCATTGCTAAAATCCACTATTTCGCTGCTTATGATCATAAGAACAGTATAATGAGTATAGGGTAACTCGCCCCTGAGTCGGACAGGTTATTGGTTCTCGGCACTTCTGTCTATTTATGTTCATGCTCCTCTTGCTGAAACCATCTGGTTGCTTCCTCAGTGTTTAATGTATCATTCGATGTCAACTGTTTAGCGGTACCAGCATTTTTGTTGGGATTACGTCATACTTTTCGCACTCATCAAAATTCGCCCTTGAGTTGGACATTTTTTGCAGCTTCAATAGTGGGTCATAAAATTGCTTCGATGTTGCCATAAGCTCAAATAAAGAAATTGTCCGTATTTTTCTTCATGTATATATATAAATTTCCTTACATAAATTACATATTTTATATGTCTTCTTGTGTAAAATGTACGAGCATTGGCTCCTGACTTCAGTGTCCGTCTTCAAGGCAGATATATTTAGCCATGCCCCAAAGTCGAACATGTAATTGCCCTTGAGTCGGACTATAAAGGTAACTGGAGAAATCAATAGATTGGGGGTAATTCTTGTTGTTTTGAATGAAAGAAATCATTGGATTGCCTCCCTTTCATAGTGACAGTTATTGACCGTTTCCAGTTGAGAAAGTTATTCAACCATCAGTAACTGTCCGAGACAGGGACAAATCCGACTTAAGGGCAAGTTACCCTATGCCTCTAAGCTAAAATTCATGGAATTCAGAGGGCTCCAACCCACTAAACCCATCTCACGTCTGACCTTCACTGGGCCTTGACAGCTATGTAGTTTCGCGTTCACTGTTTGATATGGACTATGAAATATTTATTATTTATTGAACAGCCCATACCGTACAGTAGAGTGTGAGACGATTGCCCTGTTGAGTTTTTTTCATCCAGGTTTTTCCCCCATGAACTTTACGTTACCTATCTGTCATAACCATTCTCGCTTGCCAAGACATCCAAAAACTTCACCCTTTGTCAATGAGATAGCGTTCTACACTCTTGTCGCTAGTTGTGCCAGTTGTGGGAAGGGTCTTATCTATGTAAACAAACATTTCACTTCCAAATTATTGCTTTTCTTTAGGTTTGATCGATCAAACTGAAGCAGAGACCGATGTTACATCAATGTTTCCTTCTTTACCTGTACTATAAACTTTTGCACAAGTTTGTTATCCATCATTATTCAAAAGTAATGCTTTTTTCGAAGAAGAATGTTAAAGATTTGTCAGCCAATGAACTTTGCCCTCTTACGGTGTCAGTATAAGATTCACCTCTGTCAAGTTATACCATTGGCGGAACCTTAAAGGGACCGGACTGAAGACGATCTGAAAATATAAGTGTCAATCCAAAAACGAGTAAAACCATCATAATGTGTTTTGGTTGTATTAAATCTACATATACACTAAAATAGGGGCTTCATAAACGAACCGATTTAGTTATTGTTAACGAACTACCTGGATGAGTCGGCTAGTTTTTGGTGCATATATATCATAAGTACAAATTCATATATAATGCTTTAAGGTTATAATCATTATTGTTTCTGGTCTAACTACAAGTTTATTTAATAATATGTACAACTGGTAGCAATATGAATCCCATATACTGGATATACAGGTACGTATGTAGATCTGTGATTCAACCAAACCACTGACCAAACTAACTGTATGCGGCTTATGAAATGCATGTACACATTTCATATAAAACTGAAGCACATTAATTGTGATAGTTTTCCTTTGCATTTGTATTGGCACCAAATACTCTTCCAGACTGCCCCCAGTCCCTTTAAGGAAATGAGAATGTGAAGAAACATGCATAATTTGCAAACGAACTAGTATCCAACACAAATATAACGTGCAAGAGTATGGATGTACGCAATTACACGTATAATATAGTAGGACTACATTACAATCAGGAACCTAAACAAGTAGTTCACCATTGTTCACAGACACAGACCTAATAATAAACAGATCTGAACCAGTGATAATAAACCCAGTTAAGTAGCTATATAGGCCTATCTATATAGCATTTTAAATAAATCAAGGAACGTGTAACTCTGCGGTTTAGAGTCTGATATGGGTAGTTTTTGAATATGCCCGTGGTGGTCAGAGATAAACGAAAGAACTTTGGATGCATCCATGTGAACTTTAAGTACAAATTACCAAACAGTATAAAAAAATTCCTTCTAAGCCTTAAAGGCTTTTTAGCTATATATAAATATATGTAAAACATGTGAAATCTCTATATACACATACAAACAACTCTATATATATATTCACAGCCTTGCGTCCGATTGACCTTTTTTTTCTGCTGTAAGGTACTTCATTACAGAGCATCCAATTAAACTTAAGCTAATTTGGTCCAGCGGTTGCTGAGAATTGGCTGTTACGCCGACGCCCATGCTCATGCCGACACTGCTAGACAAAGCTAACAACCAGTACTGCTAAGGTGTATGTATTGGTTCCCGGGAAATATAGAATCACAGCTTATCTCGGCAGAGGGGTAATGTTCATGAGTTTCAAAAGACCACAGACATATTAATATTTGTTATTAGGTCTGTGAAAAGACTAAATAACACCGAGTCTGCTACTTTTCTCTCTCGTTTGTGTTTGTTGCTTCCAAGGGATCACCTTTTCAGTATTTATTAACAATTCACACTAGCGTTTGTTTAGTGCTGTGTGGTGGCCGTAAAAAGTCGCCCAGACTACAAATCAGTAGTGTTATTATTTACTGGTCCTTCGGGATCATCAAGCCCATTCTGTGTTGCATCGCCGGTGCTAGGATCGAGGTGTGAGAGGTTGCATCTTATAATGACCTCTCATGAACAGACTCAATAAAACCCAGTCTGCTGCTTTTATCTCCTGTTTGTGTTTGTTGCTTTCAAGGGAATCACCCTTTCAGTATTTAATTTCACGAAATTATATCATTTTTGTCATGTTCATTAAAAAGTCTTCACCATCATACATTCCTGTCTTGTTTTAGGTGCTACTTGATTGGTGGCAGAAAACAATGACCGTAGCTCCAGCAACAGAATTTGCAGCAACTTTTCGGTTCTGCATGTGAGACGGTTCCAGGCCCATTCTGTATATCTGTATTTCTATGTAAATGGGACCTGAAATGTTCATTACGGTTGGCGCCATACAAAACTTAAAGCCGTAAAATATAATCCAACTCAACTCCCACAGACCGAAATAATAAACAGATTGAAACTTCCTGTAACCAGCGCAGTAGACTAAATAGCACGTGGTACCTTTACTTTGTCTCCTAACTCCTCCCGAAAATATAATTGCATTCATGTCATTCATAAGATGCTTATCGCGTGCCTGAGAGTACTTTCTTGTCCAAAGTCGTATGAATACAGGAAAACAAAAATGTATTGATATTTCGTATAACGGCACACTTTTCTTTTCAAGAAGTGTGCCGTTATACCAGGTATCATACAAGGAGGCGTGGCTAGCGATAAAACAGTTATAGAATATACACGCATATATCATGAAAATATCTCGGCTATATTTCATGATATATGCTCGTAACACCTCGTTAGACATTCTATAACTAATACATAATGAATAGCAAAATTATATTAATGTATCTTACTTTTTCAAAACAAAAAAATACATTCTATCAAATGCTGTTATATAATGTGTTATCTTGATTGTTTTTTCTATGTAAAACTATTGTAAAATGATAAAATGGTTCTACATAGTTATACTTTCCGTTGAGCTGCCTTTCTCGCCCAAAATGTTACCGTCCCTATCCCGTCAACAACAGCCACATTTTACAAAAGATGTACACCGTTTCTAAAGTATATATAGAACTTACATATTTTCAAAATCCAGCGGGTATTTTAAGAACCCGTGAATAAACCTATATTTTTTATTTAATCGGTACGTTTACAATACTATGTGATTTGAACACCTGTATAGAGTTTCGATAAACAGTTTTGTAGTTAAATTTGCCGCTTTTTGGCGGGTTAGTTTTGGTTTTTTGTATACACTATATTAATTACCTCCGCTTTCATCTTATTTACCAAACTCGGCCGGAAAACTGATATCAACGAAAGCTCGTTTACGTCGGATTAGTAACACAAGAAATATTCTTATTTGTTTATTTAAAGAAAAATGCAATAGTTGTGCTTGTTGTCACGTTCATCTTTCATGAAATATTTTCAAACTCAGCCAAATTGTTGATATTGTTGCGAAAAGTTCGTAAGTTAGAAATAATACTGAAATATTATTTCCAGACAAATGTGTAATAACGGAAATCTGTTCCTAGAAGATGTATAAGGTCGTAGTAAATATTCACAAAGTTGATGACTTTTATTAAACGTTTCTAATATTTACCAAGCACTATTCCAAATAATATGTCAGAGAAAATAATCCAAATATTTTTTAAGTAAGAATAATTGCTAAAATCAAATAAAGTTACACTTTAAAAGTATCTCTCTCTTTGAACTTCTGTTAATTCTAAAGAAATGTACTTCAATAACGCTGACCAAGAACCCAGAACTGAAGAATATGAGCCCTTTATATACTCTTACCACAAGCCATTTAGCTAAGCAATCGATGCCATCCAGCCAGCGAGCTGTTGAGCCAGCCGATGAACTAAAGGACCGCTTTCAACAGCCAGCAAATAGATCGCACACCCAACATTCTAACACTTAAATGACATGAGCTTGCTGCATTGACAGCCAGGAGTTGGTCGCACACCCAGCATTCTAACACTTAAATGACATGAGCTTGCTGAATGGACAGCCAGAAGTAGGTCGCACACCCAACATCCTAACACTTAATGACATGAGCTTGCTGCATGGACAGCCAGAAGTAGGTCACACACCCAACATCCTGACACTTAAATGACATGAGCTTGCTGCATGGACAGCCAGAAGTAGGTCACACACCCAACATCCTTACTCTTAAATGACATGAGCTTGCTGCATGGACAGTCAGAAGTAGGTCGCACACCCAACATCCTAACACTTAAATGACATGAGCTTGCTGCATGGACAGCCATAAGTAGGTCGCACACCCAACATCCTAACACTTAAATGACATGAGCTTGCTGCATGGACAGTCAGAAGTAGGTCGCACACCCAACATTCTAACACTTAAATGACATGAGCTTGCTGCGTGGACAGTCAGAAGTAGGTCATACACCCAACATTCTAACACTTAAATGACATGAGCTTGCTGCATGGACAGCCAGAAGTATGTCGCACACCCAACATCCTAACACTTAATGACATGAGCTTGCTGCATGGACAGCCAGAAGTAGGTCACACACCCAACATCCTAACACTTAAATGACATGAGCTTGCTGCATGGACAGCCAGAAGTAGGTTGCACACCCAACATCCTAACACTAAATGACATGAGCTTGCTGCATGGACAGCCAGAAGTAGGTCACACACCCAACATCCTAACTCTTAAATGACATGAGCTTGCTGCATGGACAGTCAGAAGTAGGTCGCACACCCAACATCCTAACACTTAAATGACATGAGCTTGCTGCATGGACAGCCATAAGAAGGTCGCACACCCAACATCCTAACACTTAAATGACATGAGCTTGCTGCGTGGACAGTCAGAAGTAGGTCATACACCCAACATTCTAACACTTAAATGACATGAGCTTGCTGCATGGACAGTCAGAAGTAGGTCGCACACCCAACATTCTAACACTTAAATGACATGAGCTTGCTGCGTGGACAGTCAGAAGTAGGTCATACACCCAACATTCTAGCACTTAAATGACATGAGCTTGCTGCATGGACAGCCAGAAGTAGGTCGCACACCCAACATCCTAACACTTAATGACATGAGCTTGCTGCATGGACAGCCAAAAGTAGGTCACACACCTTACATCCTAACACTTGAATGACATGAGCTTGCTGCATGGACAGCCAGAAGTAGGTTGCACACCCAACATCCTAACACTTAAATGACATGAGCTTGCTGCATGGACAGTCAGAAGTAGGTCGCACACCCAACATCCTAACACTTAAATGACATGAGCTTGCTGCATGGACAGCCAGAAGTAGATCACACACCCAACATCCTAACTCTGCTGCATGGACAGCCAGAAGTAGGTCGCACACTCAACATCCTAACACTTAAATGACATGAGTTTGCTGCATGGACAGCCAGCAAGTAGGTCGCACTGCACCAACATCATTCAGCTTAGGTAAACAAGCCAAAATGACGTCAAACTTGCTGCTTGAACAGCTAGCAAGTAGGTAGCACAGCATCAGCCAATATCAGCTTGCAACATCCACAGCCATTCATCACCTAATGCTAATCTTGCAGGACAATCCAAACACATTGATTATCTACCTACACTAACATATATGCTTTACAGCCTCTACAAGGGGTTAAATGAAATCAAATATGTGCGTATATATGTGATCAACGTAAACTACTAGATTAAACCATATACATTTATGTTTAAAACATGTGAAAAAGATTATCTAAAACCGTAACAATATCAATAAAAGCTCGGATCCCGACGAAAATCAGCTACGTCGGATGAGTAATAATGGCCATTGATTTATAGAAAAATGCAACGTTTTGCTTTATTTACACATTGGCTACTTTATTTTGTTATCCTAACTTTAAAAATCTTTGTCACGATGTTAATTTCATTAAAAGCTCGGACAATTACGAAAAACTAACCATACCAGACTGGAAACGGCAGAGTGCTGTCCCTTGAATTATACAGGAATTTACTTCATTAAAACTGAAATTACGGCACCAAATGTAATGAAAATATACAGGATATGTGTTGTTTTGGAGTGAATAACAGATTTTATTTCATCAAGAAGTGATCAAACTTCAATATTTTCACTCATGCGACAAAACAACAAATTTTCTTTTTCTTTTATGCTTCATAATCAAAGCGCAAACAATTTTTACTTAGTATGACAAATTGCTGTTTTTAATTCCACATAACTTCTAAACTACTTAACCTATTTCAATACTCTACGACTCAGTTTCTTAGTTGAGTTATTTACTCTCAAATGATATAACTTGTATAGCAACTTTCGGAAAAAAGTAGTTTTTGAAAAAAAAAGACTGACATTTTCACTGTAAATGACAACAATTCTGGAATACTTGACCAGTTTTAAAAACTATAGCGCATTTTCTTAGTAAGACCATTTACTGACGAATGATTTATATCACAGACATATTACTATTGTTATTAGATCTGTGTATATATTAAACGGACCATATTAAACAGTTATTTTCTAAAATAAATAAAAAAAAGTAGTACAGGCGGCAGTGAAAAAATAAAACTCAATATTTCACATGTATGAAATACCACTTTTATTTTATTGCTAAAATCCACTATTTCACTGCTAAGCATAAAATAAAAGCTTGTATTTAGATTTAATAACATCCTACAGCTCATTCACTTGTTAACTGATCTATATAATTGTTGTTGTTGTTGTTGTCTTTAGTTTATTAGATAATGTACCTATAACAAGTTTGTTCAAATGGGTCCATTGCGTCAAACGCGTCCTCGCCCTGGGATCACAGTTTTACACGGAGTTAAAGTAGCTATACCTCGAACAATAGCCACATGTTATAACATAATGTACACCGTTTCTAAACCTACCGATGACGAGGTATATATAATGCTAAACCTACCGATGAAGAGGTATATATCATGTATATGTTGAGATACCGAAACATTGTGGTGAGGTGATTATAGCGTCTGCCTTGCATTCGGGAGGTCGTGGGTTCGAGTACCCTGACCGAGTCATACCAAAGACTTTACAAATGATAGTAGTTACTTGTAACCCATGACAGACGAGCAAATAATGGGTAGTGCTACGACTGGTCGACCCGGTGTCAGTGTAAAGTGACTGGGTGGGGTATCGTGTACTAGGTCATGGTATTCCAGTGCGGTAGCACTTCCCAGTGCGGCAGCACTATATCTGCCTCAAGTAGACTGTAGATAGCACTACGCACATCACCCACACAAGCTCGCTAAAATGCTTCGTGCAATACAGCGAGGGTAAATAAAAGCTTATACACACAGAATCCAAACTCTATATAAACGGTCGCTGTGGCGGTCGACGATAACGAAAAACACAAACTTGATAGAGGCCAACTCAAGGAACATGTATATGATATTTCACAAGAATGGAATAAGTGGTTTCGGAGATGTCGTTTGAAATGTACTTAAATTTGACCTAGTTTTAGCCATGGCGGGCTTTAACCAGCTAAGCCAAACCCCAAAACATGAGCGTCGAATTAAGAGTTACCAACTCATAATTCATTTTACGCATATTCAATCACGAGTATTAAAAAATCACAGTGAATAAAACTACAGTTTTAATCGGCACATACATATTATCAATGCGGAGAACCCACGTGACTTTTGAATAACGTTCGCATTAGAAAACATGGCGGAAACGTCCATATCAGGTGAGTCTTGTTTGAATAACATTTTTATTATTTAATCGATTGCGATAAGGTAAAGTCTAAAGTATCCACCAAAATAGTACCAACCCTCGGTGCAAAGCGTCTGTCGGCTGTCTGTAGCCGTTTGTTACTGATGCTCGAACAACTTTTTCTTGTGTCAAAACAAATAAGGATAACGTTTGCATTTTTTCATGATTTTCAGTCAAAAAGTTTAATCTACTCATTGCAGGAACCATTGGTTCCTATATTTTATCAACCATTTATTTTAAAATATATGTTATACTAGTAGTGTTATGAAAATGCTGAAACTTTTGCAAAAAAAAATGGAAATTAAGTTTTGAATATCGTTTGCATCGGTTTTAAAAGGAATATCGTTTGCATTAAAATTACAAATTAAAACAAACTATGCAACACGTTACTACTACGCCTTATATGTTTGAATATGCGTATGCTTTGACGCTTTTAACATTTCTTTTCAATAACAAATAATCATTTTTAGACTTAGTACGTTATAAAAATAACGATTTCTGTTTAGATGCCATTCTCGATTCGTTTTTGCTCTACTAAAACGCTTATGTGATACGATCAGCCCATCGGCCGTCTATCGTCAATTGTCCATTTACTTTCTTTGTTGGAATCATAACGAGTTTCATAAATTGTGTGTGGAATGGAGACGAGTTTTAGATCCTCTTTATAGTCAAATTATTTATTTATAAAAAGTAACATGGACATAAAACCGCAACGACATTAGGTCAAACATTAGCGCCAAAACGGCTTTCACACTAAATGGTCATAACGTCATGTCATAGAAATATCTGTATAGTCTTTCAAAAGGAATATTAAAAAAAATAATGACGATTTTCTTCAAATGTTCAAGAAAAATCAAAGTTATTTGGATTCTTCACAAGGGACGTGGGCTCACATTTCCTGTCTGAAATTTATTTTCACCCTAGCAGTTAGGCGAGGGGAAATATACTTCAAGAATTCAAGTAATTAATAATGACATACGCCAACGTGTTTAACCTTTAAACAAACTACAACATCTAGTAACCCCTTTTCCTTTCTTCCCCTTATCGTGCCCCTGTTTTAGTCCTAAGACGTGACATGTCTGTATGTTTGAATACATGAAGTCAACGCTAAACGTCGACATATCTGGCGGATTTTTAAAATTTAAAATCTGCGGTGGGTGGTGTTTTTTTAACAAATGTTGGCATTTTGATCATTAAGCTTGCAAAACACCACTACTTACATTAATGTTAGACTTTTATGCACCAAATGGAAACGTAGAAAATTAATATACACGTTTATCATGCAGATATGCACTTTTCTGCCTAATAAAGGGATGACCTAATCAATTTTGCTTTTTAGGCACTGACCAATAGAGCAAATCAATGCGGAATCCCTCGGCGGTTATTGTACGTAACGTTATCTAACGTCATGCACGTAACGTTGCCTGAAGTCATAAAACAAACAAAAAACAACAACAGGGCGGAGTCATCGATAAGCGTAACAGTCTGAGAAATAGGTAATGATATATAGTAATTCATACAAAAACTGTGGATAATCTACATGATAAATAGAATATTATGTCAGTGCCTTTTACTATCAAGTCTATTAGGCTCGGCTAATAAACTTGGTAGTAAAAGGCACTGACATAATATTATCTATTTATAGTCGAGATTTTCCACAACAAATCGGCAGCGTAATGGCCGCCATTTTGTTTTGTACACACAACAAAATGACGGCCATTACGCTGCCGTGTACAAAACAAAATGGCGGCCATTACGCTGCCGATTTGTTGTGGAAAATCTCGACTATAAATAGAGAATATTATGTCAGTGCCTTTTACTACAAAGTTTATTAGGCTCGGCTAATAAACTTGATAGTAAAAGGCACTGACTTAATATTCTATTTATCTTGTAGATTATCCACATTTTTTGTATGAATTACTATTATTACCTATTTCTCAGACTGTTACGCTTATCGATGACGCCGCCCTGTTGTTGTTTTTTGTTTGTTTTATCACCTGGTTTTATCACGTCAGGCAACGTTACGTACATGACGTTAGATAACGTTACGTACAATAACCGCCGAGGGATTCCGCATTGATTTGCTCTATTGGTCAGTGCCTTATAAAGCAAAATGTATTAGGTCATCCCTTTATTAGGCAGAAAAGTGCATATCTGCATGATAAACGTGTATATTGATTCTCTACGTTTCCATTTCGTGCATAAAAGTCTAACATTAATGTAAGTAGTGGTGTTTTGTAAGTAGTGGTGTTTTGCAAGCTTAATGATCAAAATGCCAACTTTTGTTAAAAAAACACCACCCACCACAGATTTTAAATTTTAAAAATCCGCCAAATATGTCGACGTTTAGCGTTGACTTCATGTATTCAAACATACAGATATGTCACGTCTTAGGACTAAAACAGGGGCACAATAAGGGGAAATAAGCAGAATTGAAAAGGAAAAGGGGTTACTAGATGTTGTAGTTTGTTTAAAGGTAAAACACGTTGGCGTATGTCATTATTAATTACTTGAATTCTTGAAAGTGAACATGGGCTTACATTCACTGCTTACAGTCACTGCCTGGAAGGTATATTTTCCCTCACCTAACGGCTGGGGTGAAAATAAATTTCAGACAGGAAATGTGAGGAGCCCACGTCCCTTGTGAAGAATCCAAATAACTTTGATTTTTCTTCAAAAATAACGAGTTGGAACATTTAAAGAAAATCGTTAATTATTTTTTTAATATTCCTTTTGAAAGACTATTCAGATATTTCTATGACATGACGTTATGACCATTTAGTGTGAAAGCCGTTTTGGCGCTAAAGTGTGTCAAATGTCGTTGCAGTTTTATGTCCATGTTACTTTTTATAAATAGATAATTTGACTATAAAGAGGATCTAAAACTCGTCTCCATTCCACATACGATTTATGAAACTCGTTATGGTTCCATCAAAGGAAGTAAACGGACAATTGACGATAGACGGACGATGGGCTGATCGCATCACATAAGCGTTTTAGTAGAGCAAAAACGAATCAAGAATGGCATCTAAACAGAAATCGTTATTTTTATAACGTACTAAGTCTAAAAATGATTATTAGTTATTGAAAGTAAATGTTAAAAGCGTCAAAGCATACGCATATTCAAACAAATAAGGCGTATTAGTAACGTGTTGCATAGTTCGTTTTAATTTGTAATTTTAATGCAAACGATATTCCTTTTAAAACCGATGCAAACGATATTCAAAACTTAATTTCCATTTGTTTTTGCAAAAGTTTCAGCATTTGCGTAAAACTACTAGTATAACATATATTTTAAAATAAATGGTTGATAAAATATAGGTACCAATGGTTCCTGCAATGAGTAGATTTAACTTTTTGACTGAAAATCATGAAAAAATGCAAACGTTATCCTTATTTGTTTTGACACAAGAAAAAAGTTGTTCGAGCATCAGTAACAAACGGCTAAGACAGCCGACAGACGCTTTGCACCGAGGGTTGGTACTATTTTGGTGGATACTTTAGACTTTACCTTATCGCAATCGGTTAAATAATAAAAAGAATATTCAAACAAGACTCACCTGATGTGGACGTTTCCGCCATGTTTTCTAATGCGAACGTTATTCAAAAGTCACGTGGGTTCCCCGCATTATTATATGACCTGAACACCTGGATCATCCATAAAGTTTTGATAAACGTTTAACTTGTTCTACGAAAAGACTAATTCAGTTTACATCAGTTTTTTATAAAATATTTTTTTTATAAATAAATAAAAGTGCATGTATGTAATATTGCCAGTATTTGTTCTGCGGTGTGTTATAGATAAATAAAAGTGCATGTATGTAATATTGTCAATATTTGTTCGCAGTGTGTCCCTAGAATTATATTTTCTTTTGTTTTATTTATAGTGAAATGTTACATTTAAAACATTAAAAATGTGTTTAATAATATTTATTGAGAACTTATGTTAAATCGCGACGCGGGAGGAACGCTGCATGTTGATGGGATGGCACAAAGGTCCGGTCCCAGCCTCAGTAGCAGATATGACATACCAGTGGCTGATATTGGATGCAGCACGGCAACACCAACAATAATTAAATCGAAAAGAAACAGAATTCCCACGAAGGTTACCCTTTCACATTGTTTTAAGGAAGTTAAGAACATTAAGATACGTTTTAATTAAGTTGATACATCGCCTTCAGGGCCTTTATTTAACACTGACGGACCGAATTAGATATTTCATGCCAATGTCGTGTTTTAATTACGAATTATTCAGATACCGTACAGAACAGGCGAGTGCTTCAAGATTGCTGTGTGTAAAACTTAGTGAGAACATACAATAACAAAAAGTACTTATAGATCATAATATCATATATAATGTATGTTTTAAAAACTCACAGAGGCGTGTGTGACGTATATAGCATGTATGTCAATAACAAAAAGTAAAGCAACACAATAATTAAATTGTTTATCTGTTCGAGTTTTTGGACAAGGGCATTACGTAAGGTTTTTTTCTCCGGAATTGCTTATATAATCTAATCGATATTCAACTACACTGTAGTATGTTTGTTTTTCGGTTAGATGTAATTTTTTAAACATATATGTAAATCATTTCACGCGAAAAACACATTATTGACGATGCATCGTCTGTCGTTTTACGAATGTGTGGTTTTCACAGTTATTAATTCCCATGACGCCGTTTGACCGAATTTTTAAATTTTAAATAAAGCTTATAACCACAGATGTATTGAATATTCTTTTGACTATTAGATTGAAACAAATATTTTAATAAAGTATTTTACATGAGAATTTGTAAAAAAAATAACGTTTTAAATAATTCGCATATAAATTCGGTCAGGAAAACGATAGCTTCGTTTTATGTGTAAGGTCGTGAGGTCAGCTATCATATGATCCAAAAAGAAAGCTATTTTGCAAAATATACAAAGTATCTCGTCACAGGTGAAACAGTTGTTGTAGCATCAACACATTGGTTTATTTTATAAGAGCTGTAAGTATGAAATGTATATTTTTGCTTTGAAGCTAAGTTTGGAAACGAGAAATTTTAACTGAAAATTTCCAGCCGGGAATGACCTATTTTTTGAGATGACGTAACTTGTAAATTTGGTCAATCAGCTGTTTGTTTTGATTTTGTTCGAATCAGCAAAACCTTGCCCGGACCCTGGTACGCATGAGAAGAAAAGGTAGGAATATGAAATTGAAGCAATTTTGGTATTATTATTAGTATTCAGGAAAGTATTTCAAGGACAACAAATAATTTCGGAAAAAGGCAGAGATCTGTTTGCACAAGGAAATTATTCTAAAATGACAAAAAGATTATACAGTGCTGCAGGACAGTAACTTTTTCCTCAATAGAACAAAGGAAAACTAAAACATTTTCCTCAAAGGTTTGTGTATTTACCAGCGTTTTTTTACCTTATATAAATGGGTCCGATAAACGGCCCTATTCCCAATTGAAAAACTTGACCATTTTCCCCAATTTCCAACTAAAAAATTCCCAAATCGAAGTTGTTTCTCCGTCAATTTTTCTCCTGGGATATTCTCAATACACAGATGTAATAGATCTTCCCAGTTCTGTTTTAGATTAATCTTCTTAATAAAGTTTTTTACCAGGGTTGAACGTTTCTTCTGCTTTTCTGTGTAAATTGAAATGCAAAACACAGCCTAGTCACCCGAGGACGACGCCATGTTGTTTATGCGTTGAAGAAACGCTTAACCGCTTGTATGTTATCGAAACGCTTTACCGCTAGTATATTCTACTAGATGTAACAAGCGCCTCAGTGAGCGATGGGTTAATACTAAATAAAGGACGAATAACAGAAATCGTCTGGGCCAGGAAACACTTTCCTCGGTCATGAGAATATGCAGAGAATCAGGTGCAACCCTAAATGACAATGAACTTAACAGCATTGTTAACATTTTCAGGGACAACAAAAACAGGGAAATTATTCTGTAACAACACAGTGAAGTACAATAAAAACTTACAGTTGTGAAAATATTTTATTATGTAAATCATCAATAAATATGTAATATTTCACAAAATACAAAAACAACATTTTTCCCAATTCTGAGAAAAAACACGTGTTTTTTCCCAATTTGGAGAAAAATCGCGTGTTTTTTCCCTATTTGACCGGCCACATACCCATTCCCAAAATGGTGAAAAAAACGCTGATTTACAGAACACTGCCAAGTTAACTACTGGTTCAGCAAAAAATCACTGACATTTTCCATTTTAGAATCTGTTTACCTAAAGGCTAAACATCACCATAATGGCGCTGATGGGGTCATTGTATCGGGTACTACATAAAGGTACCCAGGGTACATTTATGTATACAGAAAGGCACCCAGGGTACATTTATGTATACAGAAAGGTACAGGTACCCAGGGTACATTTATGTATACAGAAACATACCCGAAAATCTTTGAATTCCAGAACAGCCCCTAAATAGACAGAAACGTACCCGGACAAGCAAGATCTCATTGGCGGAATTGTCAATTTAGAACGATAAAACAACTACTAAAACAATATTTTTTATCATTAACTATTGCGTTATTGTTCTTAAAAACATATTTAGGCTGCCATAGTTAGTAATAAAATACAGAACATATTGTCGTAAAACCGGAAGTCGTAAATCATCAAACCCCGCGCAAAAAAAGTAAACTAATATGCAGCTCGTCATGCAAGAAGAGTTTGTCAGATATTTACACCAACTGCATTCCTTTAGGCGGAGGCAACTGTGAGCGGCTTTTAAAAAGTGAATTGATTAAACTTTGTAAACAATGAAAGTTTCGTTTCCGTGAAATAACAGAATGCGTTACGGTCGCGTTTTACATTGTATTTTGTCTCGGGTACATTTATGTATATTTGGGGGCCTTTCTGGATATCGATGATTTTCGGGTACATATCTGTATACATAAATGTATCCCGGGTGCCTTTCTGTAGTACTCGGTACAACAATGACCCCATCAGCCATTTTTTCCTCGAGTGACATTAATTCAGTATCAAATTTATGCTGTTAATTATACCGTTTATTATATAAGGCCAAAAAACAAAACACTCTGTTTCCGGTGGCCCGACCCTAAAAACTTTTATGAAAAAAAAAAATTGTTCTGAACAATGATTTATCACAATATATCGAGGTAAACTGATATCACAGAGGAACTTTCAGTTGTATCAGCAACTGGTATGGGGTTTATGAGATAAATACATGTAGAATCTCACAATATCTTGCTCCAAAAAAGCAACAAAAAAAATGAAAGTGCCTACCGACCTACCCTATTTTTTTAGAGCATGCAATAGGTAACACACCTATTTTTAGCTCTACTGATCAGGGACCAGCAGAACTTAAGCCGTGGTCCGTCGGTAAGCGATTACTCCTCTAAAACTACTGAATGGATTTTCATGAAACTTTACAGAAATGTTGCCCATGAAGTCGAGTTGATCCTAGCAAAATTCATGTTGATGTGAAATCCAAGATGGCCACTAAATCTAAAAATAGATTTTTAAAAAACAAGTTTGGAGCGACTACTTCTTGAAAACTCTTGAGTGATATTGATATGGGACTTTTTCTAAAATGATCAGCATGACATGATGTTGGTCCTTGTCGAAAATCGTTTCGATTCGAAGTTAAACATGGCTGCCAGCGGCCATCTTTGTTTACATAAGAGTTATTTAATAAAAACTTGTAGCGACTACTCCTCTGAAACTGCTCAACGGATTTCCATGAAACTTCACAGGAATGTTGCTCTTCATGTCTAAATGATCCTAGCAACATTTCAGGTTGGTCGGAAATTCAAGACGGCCGCCACAGCTAAAAATAGATTTTTAAAAAATAAGGTTGTAGTTTGTAGCGAGTACTTCTTGAAAACAATAAGTGATATTGATATGGGACTTTTTCTAAAATGATCAGCATGGAATGATGTTGGTCCTTATCGAAAATTATTTTGATGCAACTTTAAACATGGCCGCGGCCATCTTTGTTTCCATAGTGTTATATAATGAAAACTTGTAGCGACTACTCCTAGAGTTATATAATGAAAACTTGTAGCGACTACTCCTCTGAAACTACCCGACGGATTTTCATGAAACTTCACAGGAGTGTTGCTCTTGATGTCTAATTGATCCTAGCAAAATTTCAGGTCGGCCGGAAATTCAAGATGGCCACCATGGCTAAAAATAGATTTTTAAAAAATAAGTTTGTAGCGACTACTTCTTGAAAACTATAAGAGATATTGATATGGGACTTTTTCTAAAATGATCAGCATGACATGATGGTTATCCGAGTCGAACATTATTTTGATTCAATGTTAAACATGGCTGTCAGTGGCCATCTTTGTTTACATAGAGTTATATAATGAAAACTTGTAGCGACTACTCCTCTGAAACTTCTTGACGGATTTTCATGAAACTTCACAGGAATGTTGCTCTTGATGTCTAATTGATCCTAGCAAAATTTCAGGTCGGCCGGAAATTCAAGATGGCCACCACGGCTAAAAATAGATTTTCAAAAAAAAGTTTGTAGCGACTACTTCCTGAAATCAAAATCAATCAGTAGAGCTTCAAGGTCATTGACCTCTTGTTAAAAAATAAGTTTGTAGCGACTACTTCTTGAAAACTATAAGTGATATTGATATGGGACTTTTTCTAAAATGATCAGCATGACATGCTGTTGATCCTAGTCCAAAATTATTTTGATTCGACGTTAAACATGGCTGCCAGTGGCCATCTTTGTTTACATAGAGTTATATAGTAAAAACTTGTAGCGACTACTCCTCTGAAACTACTTGACGGATGTTCATGAAACTTCACAGGAATGTTGCTCTTGATGTCTAGTTGATCCTAGCAAAATTTCAGGGTGGCCGGAAATTCAAGATGGCCACCACGGCTAAACATAAATTTTTAAAAACAAGTTTGTAGCGACTACTTCTTGAAAACTAAGTGATACTGATATGGGACTTTTTCTGAAATGATCAGCATGACAAGATGTTGATCCTTGTCGAAAATTATTTTGATTTAACATTAAACATGGCTGCCAGTGGCCAGCTTTGTTAACCTAGAGTTATATAGTAAAAACTTCAACTTGTAGCGACTACTCCTCTGAAAATACTTGACATATTTTTATGAAACTTCACAGGAATGCTGATCTAGCTATCAAAATCTATCAGTAGAGCTTCAAGGTCATTGACCTCTTGTTTAACAAATATATTAAGAAAGTAGTTCCGACAAAGCGACGACATAACTTTTTTTGTGCGATACTAAAATTATGTCATTCATAGTTCAATGTAAATTTATGACAGTTATGTAATTTAAACAGTTTTATTTCATCGAAAAGTGTGAAAACTTTATATGTTCACGAATGCGAAGCATGAGCGAAAATATTAAAGTGTGATCACTTCGAGATGAAATAATTTATTCACGACAAAGCAACACATTTTCTTTTTATTTTATGCCTTATAATCAAAGTGTACTGCAGTATGTAGAATTATGTTTTTAATTTGACAACAACTTTGGCTTAGTATGATAAAATTGCTGTTTTAAATTCTAAACTTCTTAACCGATTTCAGTAATCTACGACTCATTTTCTTAAGTTATTTCCAATCCAATGATATACTTTATAGCAACTTTCTGAAAATAAAAGCTAATAAAATTGTAATACTCTATATTTCACGTGTATGAAATCTGTTATTCACTCCAAAACAACAAATATCCTATATTTAGTAGAAATGGTGAGATTATATCCAGGGTTCTGGAAATATTTTGAAACTCCACTTACCCAGGGCAAGTGGATTTTAAAAAGTCACTTGCCCTGCCCATAATGTCACTTGCCCCACATTTAAGAACTTGGCGCTGTACCATTATTCGTGTTAAACGGGACGGACCGCCGCATAATTTCGACCATTATACTTAGAAAAGGAAGGGAGAATGTATTTTATGAATATGTTTAGTTAATAGTAAATACATTGTATTTATTCATATAAAAAATAAAATGGTTGCATTTTCTTCTTTTGTGTCTATTACATATTTGTGTTACTTAAATCATAAAATGATGAGACAGTATACAAACTCATTTTATTCCGCCCTCCCGCCCCACCATTTACCACACACACAACCCCATCATTTTTGATGACCATCCAAAAAAAAAGCTTGGCAGCTAGCCTGTGTATGGAACTTTTAATGTCACAGTGTGTACAATTACCCAGTTGACAGAAAAAAAAGAACCTATTGTATTCCTTAAAATGTGCGACAAGCAAAGGAACAAGACAAAAACGTTATTAAAAATATTCACTTGACCCCCAATTTCTGCAACCATGGTAATGTTCCTACAGCTTTGTATTTTAACTAAAGGGAATTAGATGAAAGTAAGAGGCATGAGTAGGGGTTCCCTTACTAGGGTTCCCTAGGAATTGTTTAAGAAGTAGTAACAGTAACAGCGAAAGTTCAGAACTTGAGAAAAGGTGACTGTTTTGAAATCGCGAAAACCCATGACATGCGCATATCGCAAAGTTATGCAACTTATTTGTGTAGTATGCACTTCCATATACGTTTAATTACAGACTATATCAATGAAATACACCAAATACCTCATAAAAGCGCATTGATAAACGAGTGCTTCGAGTAAAAGAAATGTATTTTCGTTACGAAAAAATCTTCGGCAAAATTATCTAAACAAAAACATAACGTCACGTGAGTCTGTCAATTATTATTTTGACACATTAAATTTGCAAATTAAGAAAGAGTTTTCTGATTTGGTCCAGATGACGTTCAGAGATTATTTGGAAACGATTTCTGAAAGTAGCTATGTTTATGGTTGGAAGGTCACGGACATAATTGACGGCGATTTCATTGCCGATGGACACACGTCCGACGGTCGTGTCCATATAAATTGTGATACGTGTTGTTTTCAAACGGTGTGAAATGCGCGTGTGGGTTAATTAGTTGTTTATTGAAATAATGCCACAAATTAAGCTGCCTGGGGCGAGATTGTTGATTGTACCGAAAGTTGTTTGATCTTATTAACAATCGCTTGCAGCGAAAAACAGCGGCCACTTTTATTCAGTTATCAAAATGAAATTCTGATATGGCTATTGGCTAGTTTGCCACTTGATTTGTTCTGGAATGGAGATGTCCGTCGGGCAAGTGGCGGGCAACCAGATTTGCGAAGGTCACTTGCCCGCACCCAAAATCCACTTGCCAGGGGCGTCGGGCAACCGTATTTCCGGAACCCTGATATCATAACATGATTGAAATATTTCGCTATTTAAATTATCCAATCCACAAGATTTATGATTCTTTTGGAGGAAAATTGCGGCTTGTAGATCGTTTTCTGTTATCTCCGCGTCTAATTCTTGATCGAATGTACCTTCTATGTCCGGAGATTGTTGTTCTGACTCGTTTGCGTTTCTGAACATTTTTTTAAAATGATCAAATAGATCTGTGATATTTAATTTTTTTGCGTCAGCTGATTTGTTTTTATATTTCTTTTTTAAATATTTCCAAAATGTTCGAGGTTGTTTTATTGCTAAAGCTTGTAATCGTTTGCCTTCACTTATTTTATATTTGTTTCTAGATTTCCGTTCACGCGATTATAAATAGAGCGCGTTGAAATAAATATATGTTTGTTTGCGTCATTCTTTTCTTTTACAAATGCATTTCTTGCTGTTTTAAAATCGCGTTTAGCTTGATAACATTCTCCGTTAAACGTCTTTATTATTATTAGTCAGATTCCTGCGATTTATTTTGTTTTTTTATAAGATTTACCAAATACGCTGAATGCACTATCATACATGTAAGTTGTGAACGAATTGACTATGTCGTCGATTAGATTATTGTTTATGTTTATGTCATTGTGACCTTGACCTGTGACCTCTGTCATAGAAAATGCATAGGAAATGCTTGTCCGGACCGTATTTTCAATACTATAATACTTAAAGATACCAAACTTGGTATGTGAATACATCTTGGGATAACGGTGTGTCGGTACCAAATTAAGGTCACTATGACCTTGACCTCTGTCATAGAAAATGCTTGTCCGGACCGTATTTTCAATACTGTATCACTTAAGAGATAACAGACTTGGTATGTCAATACATCTTGGGATAGCGGTGTGTCACGTACCAAAATAATGTCATTATGACCTTGACCGGTCATTATGACCTTGACCTTGATCTTTGACCTCGATCATAGAAAATATCTGGAAAATGTTTGTCTGGGCCGGTGGAGGACTATGGATTGCCCTGCAATTCTTGATGTTCTTGTTTTGCATCGGTTCATTTACTATGTCGGGGGCAGGTGCATTATTTCATGCTAGTTTTGTTTTAAAACAAGTATATACTGGCGCATGATCAGAAATTTCATTAAAATCTAATATCTTAAAGTTTGAAATACAACTACAATCTGAGAAATTAAATAATAGATAATCTACGTTGCTCATACCACCTATATGGGAACAAAACGTGAATTCTCCCAAATTACTATCTGAAAACGAACAATATACAAGCGATGTGCCAACAGTAATAAGAGAATATTTCCATTGTACTGACTGTATCTCCCCTAATAAGAGCACCTGTCCCTTATAGTAGCACCCTTTCAAAAATCGAAGAAGAAAAAGTCTTCAAAATTAAACTACATTTTCTTTGATCTTTTATATCCCAAACCCCAACACCCACCCACCCACCCAACAAAATCAGCTTCTATTAGTCTATTAGGAGATATGCGGTACTTTGTATTATTGACATGCCCGTCAAGTAACCGACATCCTTGTCATTTTCGTGACTGAAAACGTGTTCTTTTTTTTGACCTAAGTCCTATTTTGCCAAAAGCTAAAAGATATTGTTTGTCGAGTATTTTTTAAAATGATGTAAAAGTTCAAAAAAAACCCAGAAAACTGAATCATTGACCATGTGTTTTATATTTTTTGTTATTTAAATAATAACAACATGGTATGATAAGACTAAATGTGCACGTGTTAATTTCGGGAAATGCTCTATTTACAGATGCAGTTACTGTATTTACATGTGTTAATTTGGAGACGTGTGTTCTATTTACAGTTACTGAATGTACATGTGTTAATTTGGAGACGTGTTTTATTTACAGATGCATTCACTGTATGTACATGTGTTAATTTGGAAACGTGTGCTCTATTTACAGATGCATTCACTGTATGTACATGTATTAATTTGGAGATGTGTGCTCTGTTTACAGATGCATTTACTCTATGTACATGTACATGTATTAATTTGGAGACGTGTGCTATATTTACAGATGCAGTTACTGTATGTACATGTGTTAATTTGGAGACGTTTGCTCTATTTAAAGATGCAGTTACTGTATGTACATGTGTTAACTTGGAGACATGTGCTCTATTTACAGATGCAGTTACTGAATGTACAGGTGTTAATTTGGAGACATGTGCTCTATTTACAGATGCAGTTACTGAATGTACAGGTGTTAATTTGGAGACATGTGCTCTATTTACAGATGCAGTTACTGAATGTACAGGTGTTAGTTAGGAGATATTAATTTGGAGAAGTGTGCTCTGTTTACAGATGCAGTTACTGAATGTACGAGTTAATTTGGAGACCTGCTCTATTTACAGATGCAGTTACTGTATTTACAGGTGTTAATTTGGGGAGGTGCTCTATTTACAGATGCTGTTACTGAATGTACAGGTGTTAATTTGGAGACTTTTGCTCTATTTACAGATACAGTTACTGTATGTACATGTGTTAATTTGGAGACCTATGCTCTATTTACAGATGCAGTTACTGACATGCAAATGTTTGAACATAAAGATTTATGTAGCGGTGACGGAGAATGAGTATAAAGGAATAAAGGAACAGAGTAAGTGACATGCGATTTAACAAGTCGAAGCTTAATTGTATTACTGAGAAGATCAGGGCCTTCCCCAGCCATTTATTGCGTAGCGGCACCGCGATCCCTACACTTCTGAAACAGACATGCCGCGATCCCTTGTTCATGCCGAGATCGCAAAATCAAATAGCGCGACTCCTTAAAATATCAAAGATTTCCCCCATTTACACAGTTAAGTGCTGACATCCTGGAAATTTACTACGCCTCAGGTAATATTGGTCTTCAAGATCATTGTTGCAATTTGTATCCATTATAATTATATAAACTTAATTTCTTTAACATTGATTTTGAACAAACTACACAGCTGACACAGATTACTCTCTATGGTGCAGATGACAGCGTTAGGGTAATTTTGTTGTTGGAGATTTTAAGATAATTATTTGAATGAACAAGAGCATTTAGAATATTTAAATGCATACAATTATGGTTACCCTTGGTGGATAATAATTTGTAATCTATTTTAAGATCTCAACGAGGACAGTATACCAACAGGATTTTTCCCGGCAGGAGAAGTTGAAGTTCCGTTGGATGCTAAGGGAGTTAAGCATGTAAGAATCTATCTTCTTAACTATTTGATCTTCAACAAAAGGAGAATAATCAATTAACTTAGTGTGTGGTGTTTTTCAGCCCTACTACATTTCAATTCAATTAGAAAGATGCGAAAGTTGTAGTCGTATATTGTTTCGAATTATTTTAAAGGCAACCATTGACATCAATTCTTAGGGGTATATTCAATTTCATTTTGCAGAACATTTCGTTGATTTGCTAGCTAGAGCAGACATTATCAGATATCTTGTCACTAGTTGATACAGCCTTAAAAAGTCCTTAAATTTCAGAAGGAGCCTTTTAAAGTCCTTAAATCCACTCCAGCTTTAAACAGTCCTTAAATTCTGACAAAATATCATTAAATGTACTTGAATTTCATAATCAGTCGATTCATAATATCTGATGTAGTTTTAAAAAAAAAAAGGCAAAAAAAATATAATTGCCGATAATGTTATGAGTTAAACAGGGCCTTAAAAATGGGTTATGTTTTTCAGGGCCTTTAACGTCCTTAAAAAGTCCTTAATATTATAATGATAATTCTGTATGAACCATGTTGATGCAGGGACTTCTTTAAGTTACAGAAGTTCCTGTCTTCGCTACCTCAGAGTAGCATTTGTCTAACTGGTAATCAGAACCCGTTCATTGCCCGAGTCAAAGTCCGGTCCATTGTACGGAAGAACAAGTGGTTAAAAACCTTCTTTTTTTTTTAATTCATGTAAACTTCCATTGGTGAGTAGAACTTAGTATGCACGAGATGTGACATCTGGCCTTGAATTCACCAACCATTCTTGAGAATATTCTTAGACTTAAGCCCAAGTATGCAAATTTTCAATCACACATATTTCTGTAAGTTTAAAGGATAAACCGTCATACGATTGTTTATCTATGAAGGTCATGGGAATATATTTGAATGAATTTGAGTACTTGAGCTCAAGTCTAAGAATAGTCTGCAAGAATAGTCTGCAGAATGGTTGGTGAATTCAAGGCTTGATTGGCTAAGATTGAATGGACCAGTGAAAATGACTACATAATCCAATAATGATTTGTAAAATACTATGTACAGTTGGTCAGAATGGACTTAGAATCTGCCTATTCATGTTTTTGTTGACCATTTACAGGAGCACAGTTACCTGGTCCATCGGCGTATGATTGGCAACTATACATTATTCCGATGTTTAAATTGCGGCCATGACAGTTTATGCCCTTGTTATTGGGGAGCAGTCAGGTGATCTGCAATAACCAATTGCTGGTAAGCTTTTACTACATTTATTGCTTGATTAAAATTAGTATTGCACATTTGTTTTTAAAATGAATGGTTGAAACATGTCTTGATCTTGATAACTTCCGTAAAAAACCATGTGACCCTTGCAGGTCGTGGGTTCAATCGCTGGCCATACAGAAGATTTCATTAAGCTGCTCCTGGTAGCTCCCTTGCTTGACGTTCAGCATATAAAGAGCAGTTCTTGGACTGGCCGGCACGGCGTCAGTTTAATGTGAATGGATGGGGTATCATGTCATGCGTCCATGGTGTGATATTCCAGTGTGGCAGCCCTGTAAATCTGATCATTAAGCTCACAGCTACAAGAAGACACCCTCGTGATATGACTGAAAGATAAACAAGTTTTTAAGTGGATGCAAAAACTACACTCAGTATTGGAAAACTGCATCTGCACATGCAGATAAGAAAAATGTTGATGATAATGATTTCTTGAAAGATGAGATTACTTGAGATAAACAAACTCACTATCAGATCACGTATATGTATAAGACTCGGAGATTATACGAAATAGAGGACACTCATTAATTTGTAAACCTAAGTTACTAATTGAGATATTCTGACTGGTTTATCTGTGTATATTTCAGAGTGATGCCAGTGTGATAGAGCGATTGCTCCACTCGGCGGAGTTTTCTAAGGTGTTCAGAATAGTGCTACTTAACAAAGACGTGCAGGTGGCGGGGCCCATGCCAGGTATGACAGCTATAGATGCAATATTTTCTATCTGTGCTTTGGTTTCAGTAATTAATAAATCTAAAAGTTTAAAGGGACACACGGCAATCTTGAAGTAGTTAAAAGCATTAACCCCCTACATATATATAATGGACTGTTATTCCTTTGAATTAAGACCATTCCATTTATGTGATAAAGGCG
This sequence comes from Cyrtodaria siliqua, assembly GCA_037043455.1. Lineage (NCBI taxonomy): Eukaryota > Metazoa > Mollusca > Bivalvia > Adapedonta > Hiatellidae > Cyrtodaria > Cyrtodaria siliqua. The sequence goes on along the minus strand of JAWPHD010001992.1, from coordinate 237,902 downwards.
TGTTTTGGGGGAAATGACTGATCAGCAGCCGGACATTTTTTAATCTCTGATCAGCCTACGAGTTATTCGCAGGTGATCTGTGTTTACAATCGAAGCAAAGGCTATTATAGTCGTGCTTGGCAGGTTAAGGGTTAAAATTAGTTCCTCAATTTATTAATCCAGCATGATTTTATAAAATCTGCTTACATATAAAATTAATACAATTTGGATTTTTAAAAATCTTTTATTTGAGATAATCAACAATTAGTAAATGTAAAAACAATTTGCATTAATATATATTAAAATATTTATTAAAAATTATTTGCGAAAATGCCAAGTTATGTAGAAAAGCTAACATGAGATGGTTGGCATTTGTGTGCCTTTTAATATAATTAACATGACCCCCAGTCAATCATTTATCCATTTATACCAATCAAACTAATAAGTTACCTCCGACAAATAATAGCTGCAAATGCAGCTGTATTATAGTATATAACCTATTGTTAATATACTCCGACGTCCACAGTAATGCAGAGATATCTGAGTAGTGGTTTAGACTGATATATTGTAACGAAAGCTCAATGAACTTATTTGATTTGCTCTCGATGTCTTCCTGGGTAGAATCAGTACTAAGCAAATGCAGACGAAGTGTCTTGCTCAGAGACGCAACGCATATTGCAATGGGGGGTTTCGAACCCACGACTTTTCGATTCAGATCTCCGTAGCCTGTTAATGGCACTTGTCATATATATACCTCCTCGTCAGACCAATAACTGTTCAAGGATGTGTTCAGCACTTACGTTAGTTGAGGTTTTAGTTAAATCAGTAGTCAGGGGGATCCCTTTTCTCAGTTAACATGCCCTTGATGATTACAGACCCCTATAGTGACTATTGATGTTAATATTGCGATACAATTTCTGTTGGTGGAACTACTATTGCTGATCCTCTGTTGCAGTTTTATTGCAATAGTACTGAAACAGATTAAAATGCTGCTAATCTATGAATCAAAACTTTTTTCATACCTTTTTGTAATGAAAGCATGAAAAGTATATCCCATTTTAAAATCTTTATCCATTTTCTGCAGCTTAAAACATTTTAAGTATTTAAAAATACCCATATCACAATGGACCTGTCTTAAGTACACAGACTGTATTCTGATAAGTTTGGTGAAAAAAAAGAACCCCGAGAGATCAGTTAAAAGAAAATAATGTATAAATTAACCAACTTTGCAAACTATTGAAAACATCGACAGTTGAGGGTAACTATTGCAGTTGTTATTGAAATTAAACATATTACTGTTGGGGAACTCAGTGTTGTGATGCATCGATAGTTTGATGTATTGTTACACTCCTAATATAGTGTTTATTCTGACAGTTCAGTCAGGCCTCCATGTGTGTAGATTTCCACTCTGATGTCATGGTCAGTTTTACATAATAAACATAAATAGCCCTTGATAACAGGCAATCTGGGATTTTATCTTAAAATGTACTCATCCACAGCTTACATTATCTCAGACTCCCCAGATGTCATCTTCCCCAGATGTCATCTGGCTGTCTTTGATATTTTAACATCATTCGAGACTTATATGGGGCTGGCGTGGCGCATTCGGTAGTTCAATCCTCCGTGGTGCCACTGAGTTCCGTTGGTGTGTTGTTGGGCAAGACACTTTTCCTTAGCCTCGTCCGTCGGATGGGGACGTAAACCGGGCGGTCCCATGTATCGATCTATCCTCCGAGCACGTTAAAGAACCATAGGAATCTATTCGATAATAAGAGTAGAGCAGGTTCCCGGATTCCTATGTATCCTTCCCCCCTCTCTGGGGCGGCTCTAAATAACCTGTATTGTGTTGATGAGCCGTTAATCAACATTCTATTCAATTCAATTCGAGGCTTATGTCTGATCCCCAGTTTGCCCAATGTCGCCTAAGTCATTTAACATTTAAAATAAAACAAACACCATTTTCTGTTTCCAATCTGTATGCAAGGGTCACCTTCACAATTTAAAAAATGGAAGTTATCCTGACTAATTTTAGATCCCCAATCTGTCTCATGTCACCTGGGTCTCTCTTAACAATTTAACCCGCTACATGTATAATGGACTGTTCTTTCTTTGAATTAAGACCATTCCATTGATGTGACAAAGGGATGTTTTGGTAAAATGGCTGATCAGCAGTCGGACATTGTAAACCCTGATCAGCCTGATCTGGGTTTACAATGGATGCAAAGGCTATTATAGTCATGCTTAGCGGGTTAAGGGTTAATATATAACCTCGATATCTGAGACTAATTTCTGATCTCCAATCTGCCTGACGTTGCATGGTTCACTTTATAACATTTAAAACAATCTTTACGTGACTAATTTCAGATCCTCAGTCTGGTAGTTTTGAATCTCTACAATCGCATCTCAACAGTTTACAACAACAACTCTCCACGTTTATCCTGCAAGAAGAGGCCAATATGGAGGCCAGAGTGCGGTAAGTGTTAGATAGGCAGCATGAACATAAAAATCACAACAATTCAGTGTGCCTCTTTTTTAAAAAAAGAAGCTATTGTCATGACTTGATCGGCGGTGGCGTCTGCGTCTGGGTTAAAGTTTGTTTGTAAGCTTGTATCTCCGAAACTACTTTACTTAATGGATTGAAATTTCACATAAGACAACATCATACAGTTGGGTTCTATAACTCATGCTTTTTTGTCACCTGCTTAGCATGACAGACTCTTAGGGACCACTTTGTCCGTTGTCGTCGTCTGTCGTCCGTCCGTCACTCTTTAACCTGCAACCTGACATTGCCATAATTTAAAAAATATTTGACCTATGTTCCTTAAACTTCACACACATCTTCATCTTACCCAAAGAAATGTCATAACACATGTCCAATGACGACTTTCATTTTGGCAGAGTAATGCCCCTTTTCATAAAACTTTAACCTGCAATCTTACCCAGCTCATAACTTAGCAAAATATTGGCCATAGGTCATGAAACTTTATACAGTTCTTCCTTATCAATTATTCATTGCCGTTGACAAGTCCAATAAATCTGACTTTCATTTTGGCAGAGTTATGTCCCTTTTCATAAAACTTTATTCTACAACTTAACCTAACTAATAACTTGGCAAAATATACATTTCCTCCTTATCAGTTATTAGAGGTCTAACAATACATCGAACTATCAATGTATTGCAATAGTGATCGTCCCAATAGCAATGCATTGATAGCAACTTGAACTATAGATTACTATCGCCAATTATATGCTGAACTATTGATAGTTTCAATAGTCGGTATATATTCCATTTAATAATCTGATTATAACTTCATTTGTGCGTTTTAACGTCTTTTAAGTTGTGTTTTCCTCTCCTAAAAATAGCCATTGCGATTATTTAAGCAGATGCACGCATGGATTCATTTATGACCTAGATGGGTAGTAGTATTCAGTTTAATATATATGGAGATTCTCACAGTTGTATTAATGGTGACTACTAAAAGACGGGACGATTGCTTGTTGAACATGCACTATTTAGGAATCTAAAACTAATGCTTGTAAATTATTTATTGTAACACCGGAATATTAAATTAACGTAACAAATAAATAAAAATAAAAAAAAAAAATTTGGTGGATATTTTGTTTGTCATGGACATCAACTTCTTTACTGGACCGCTTTCCTCATATTGCATTTTATTCTGAATGTCTTTGTCTTTTAGAAGTCACTGATACATCAATAGTAACAACAAATATGGCTGTGAACACACCGTTTGAAATTGTCAAAATTAAATGAACAGTAAAAACAAATAAATTATTATCCACAAAGAGGACTTTGCATTTATCTTGTTCATTTGGAGATAATATAAAAACAAAAAAACAGTATACTTTGTTATACTTGTGTCTTTATAAGGTAGTTGTAATAATTCAGTAGTATTGCAATAGTATATCTCAATGGTAATAGTATTGCAACTGTTATTTCTGCAATAGCAATACATAATCGCAATAGTCAATTGCCCCTTCAGTAGTCAGCTATCAAGTATCCAGTGCAGAGTTATGGCCCTTTTCATAAACTTTAATAATTAAAAAAAAAATCTATTTGCACCCCCTGTCTTCAAACTTTGTACTTTATAGTTAGATTGTATTTGCTGAAATAAGCACACAGCAGGTGACACAAATGTTCTGTGGAACACCCTTCTATTGTATTAACAAAAATTTGGCCCCTTTTATATTTAGAAAATTTGGTTAACAATTACAAAATTCTGATGTGCAATTAAGCAAATTATGTCATTTAACATGGTTTCCCAATAAATAAACAAGGGCGTCCGTGGCTGAGTGGTTAAAGTCTCTGACTTGCAATCATTTGCCCCTCACCGCTGTAGGTTCGATCCCTCAGGGGCCTAGGAATCTTTATGTGAGGTAGCTATCCAGCTGGCTTGCGGAACGTGGGTGGTTCTACCCAGGTGCCCGCCCGTGCACGAAAATTGCCCGGAGGGGCACCTGGGGTCTTCCTCCACCAGTGGAAGCTGGAAAGACGCCATATGACCTTAGCTGTTAGTGCGACTATAAAATCCAATTCAGTTCAATTCAATTTAATTGGAAGTCGAGCGTCTGCACCGACAGGCGGTGCTTCTTGTTTTAACTTGCATTGTTTTTGTTGATGAGTTACCAAGGTCGGTTGTCTAGCTCAATAACAAGATCAGTCCTGGTGTAAATACGTGTTGCATTTATAAATAATCTGCTTCATGATTGTGTTATAAACATGTTGACTTATAAATTGGTTAGTAACTGATTATGTAATTTACATGCTGCACTTATAGATAATCTGGTAGGTTACTGCAACGGAAATAAACATGTTGCACTTAAAGAAAATCTTTTAGGTTACTGCTTGTGGAATGAACATGTTATGTTAAATTTATGCGCTTTCTGAATAATCTTTATATTTATAGTTACTTACTGCATGTGAAATAACCTTTTACACAATCTGACAGGTTACTGCTTGTGTGACAAACGTGTTACACTTTTAGACAATATGGTAGGTTAATGGCTCAGACACACAAAGGTTGTAGGTGATAACCTCCTAACTTAATTCACTGTTTGATATGCCTTACATCAATATATGGTTATCTCATGCAGAACATATGAGGAGACGCAGAAGGCAGCATTTACAGATTTACAGACACAGCTAAAAGAGCAGAAAAAAAAGATGATAAGGTAGGTTGCAAGTCATTTTGACCTGAGGTCACATGTCATATTGACCACAGGTCGCAGTCATTGATCTCGGGTCACAGTCATATTGACCTCAGGTCGCAGGCATATTGACCTCAGGTCGCCTGTCGTACTGACCTCGGGTCGCATGTCATACTGACCTCAGGTCGCTGTCATATTGACCTCAGGCCCCATGTCATATTGACCTAAGGTCGGATGTCATATTGACCTCAGGTCGCATGTCATGTTGACCTCAGGTCGCATGTCATATTGACCTCAGCAGAATTTATGGCTGTTTTACATCTCATTTACAATGGCCTTGGTGTAATGTCTCATCCTGAAGGTCCTGGTTTCTTTATCCATTAGGAAACACTACACAAAACTAAAAAAAAAAAAACTGTCCAAGGCTATAGGAAAACACACAACACATGGATTCTGGAACAAGACAGCATAATGATAAATATTTATTGAAACTAGATTTGTGGAATAAATTTTAAAAAAAATACCAAGCTAATTGATACAAAGAAGATTCCTCATCTTATTTTAATTCTGAAGTTTGATATACTTAACCCTGTTATGGCATACTTATATAAATGATGGTGCTGATATGTTTATAAGAACTAGCACAGTGATATACTTGTAACAACTAATGCACTTGTGCTTTGCTACTTAAATAAAGAGTAATAAACCATTGGAAATAATATTATTTCTACAGAATCGACTCACTTAACTATACTGTTTTCTGTTATTACCTGTTGATGAAGAATCGGATCAGCTCCCCCGCCCCTCCCCCGTCACAACCCTGCTAAATCCACCACTTCTTGTTATTGTTTATCCCAGTACAAACTAGTTTATCAGTTGACAGAAATGTTTGTCATTTTCTGTATGTAAACATTGTTTATCTCAGTTTGCTGCTGTCGTCAGCTCGACTGGAGGCCAGTACCAGTGATGACAACACGGCCAGGCTGGGTAAGTGTGGCCCTCACCTGACAGCTTTCATTTATTCTTATTACAGCACAAATTAATAAATATCTGCAGCACTGGAAATAACCGAGTTTACTTGACTGTGAAAGAAATTTCATGGAAAATGCTTCTGATGTGTAAGATGCATGTGCGAGAGTTCAAAGACACACATTGGGTATATTTCATTCTATAAATAGAACATGCATAGAACAAATAATGCTGCTTCTTGTATCTATAAATGAAAATATAAAACCAACGTTGTGTATAACATATTACGAGTCCTGCTAAAATGTGAGTTAACCCTTAACCTGCTACATATATTATATATATATATATAATGGACTGTTCTTTCTTTGAATTAAGACCATTCTATTTTTGTGACAAATGGGTGTTTTGGGTAAAATGACTGGTCAGCAGCCAGACATTGTAATACCTGATCAGCCTGCGAGTTAGTCGCAGGCTGATCTGGGTTTACAATGGACGCAAAGGCTATTATAGTCATGCTTAGCAGGTTATGGGTTAAGAAGAATTCTTAGTTGAAACTCTTTGAAACAAAATTGTGTAGATTTGTAAATCTAATTGGATTTTTAGACAAGCTCTTTTAATGCGTACTGCCCTTAAATACAGCAAAAACTTTTGAGTAAGTTGAAAAAACTAAATCAGAATCTTGGAAGTTGTGTCATTAGGGCTATTCCATTAAAACATGCATGGGACCCCAGGAAGGCATTTTTGAAATTGAACACCCATACATAGATACAAAATTTAGTTTAAAGAAGGAAGTTTTAGAAATTAGGATTCACCCATAGATGTTTATTAAATTGCCTTCCTGACGTCTTGGGTATATTTTAAAGGTATAGCCCTTATAATATAAAGCATTTGTTTGACTTAGATTTTCTTAAAAGAAAGATTAGGATAAGGTTTGGAGTGTCCATCCTATCTGACCCATCTTTTCGTGCAAAGTAACTGTCGTTTGTCTTCTTAATCACGCCTCTCAAAACAATGTATTGATTTATTTCGCAGATTCAGCAAAAAGGTCCACAGATGCCCGAAGAGCACCTGCCAAGAAGGTCAGTAAAGCTATTGAATAGTATTTGTATTTGAATGCACAATGTCTGTTCAGTGACTTTAACTTTTATTTAATGTATTATCAGTGTGAACATTCATGGATAAATTCATCATATCATTTAGAACTTAGGGTTGCTTTTCAGAAAACTCAAGTCATAGGTCGCTGTTTTTAGAAGTGAAAAAACGGTTTCTACTGACTCAATAATTTTAGTTTCGTTAAATGTATCAATGTGAAATTTCATGGATTGATTCATATTATCGAAAGTATGCTTGGGATTCATTCAGATTACTCCGATCAAGGTCACTTTAGTATAAATAAAATAAATAAAAAATTCCACTCAATAACTTAAGTTTTGTTAAAGGTCTCAAGATGAACTTTTATTTCATTGGATAGTTCTCGTGTCAAAAACAATCTTGGGACTATTTTTTGGGAAAACCTGTTTTTTGTGTGTTCAGGTTTCATGTATTGGCCTTTATTACAGAAGACAGTCAGCAGGGTAAAGTCGATGCCGCCAATGCTGGAGCAAGGTCAAGAAGATGATGGTAAATATAGCTTGTTAATACATAGGGGATAAATGTTTGTTTGGAGTGAATATAGGATTTATTTTCATCTTGAAGTGAGAAAATTCAAATATAAGTTTTCTAACTTCTCGATGAAAATAATCCTATATTCACGACAAACCAACAAATATTCTATTGTATAACTCTACTCTATTTCACTTTTTTAAGTTTAGTTAATTTCTCAGACAGTGCTATTGCCGTGGACACAGTTTTAGTTAAAATCATAATTGGCAGATATTAAATCAAATTCCTTATTAAATGTATTTTACTGGTTCCAGAATTTTTTTCTGGATTAATAATAGCCATATATTTAAATGTTTAAAGCCTCTGGCCCATAATGGCCATTTTTCAGGCTCACAAAACAATAAAGTAGGCCTTTAAATCCAACCTGGAATAATACACGTAATGGTCTAATCAGTATCCTGCATTGTAATATGTTCATGTTTGTATTTACTTTTTTACACCCTGTTGAGGGGCTCGGGTTTATCTGCATATATATAATAAGTTCTGTTTCCATCCCATCTCGTATTTGTAAATAGTTTTATCATCATCCCATATTTGTAAATAGTTTTACCTATATATTTTACATTAGTTTTTAATATAAACTTAATTTTTCATTTTTAGCTCTACTGATCAGAGATCAGCAGAGCTTATGCCGTGGTGCGGCGTCCGTCGTCCGTCTGTCTGTCTGTCCGTAAACTTTTATTTGTAGCGACAACTCCTCTGAAACTACTGGATGGATATTCATGAAACTTTACAGAAATGTTGCCCATAAAGTCTAGTTGATCCTAGCAAAAATTCATGTTGATGTGAAATCCAAGATGGCTGCCAAAGCTAAAAATAGAGTTTTAAAATACAAGTTTGTAGCGACTACTTTTGAAAACTATAAGTGATATTGATATGGGACTTTTTCTAAAATGATCAGCATGACATGATGTTGATCCTTGTCAAAAAACGTTTTGATTCAACGTTAAACATGGCTGCCAGCGGCCATCTTTGTTTACATAGAGTTATATAGTAAAAACTTGTAGCGACTACTCCTCTGAAACTACTGGACGGATTGTCATGAAACTTTACAGGAATGTTGCTCTTGATGTCTAATTGATCCTAGCAAAATTTCAGATCGGCCAGAAATTCAAGATGGCCGTCACAGCTAAAAATAGATTTTTAAAAAATAAGTTTGAAGCGACTACTTCTTGAAAACTATAAGTGATATTGATATGGGACTTTTTCTAAAATGATCAGCATGACATGATGTTGATCCTTGTGGAAAATTATTTTGATTCGACGTTAAACATGGCTGCCAGTGGCCATCTTTGGTTAGGCCAAATAAAATTATACCTGAGTTTACTGTAACCCGACCGACTCGTTGAAAACACCCCCGACTCCTTTTTTTTTTTATTGAAAAAAAAAAAGATTTAAAAAATTTAAAAAAAAATAAAATATATATATATTTTTTTTAATAATTATGTTCACGCTATCACGGCCGACTCATGTGCTCATTGTCCTGCTGTTGGAACTGACCCTCTTCCGGACTTGCGAAAAATAAATTAAACTGTTTTACCCCTTTGCAATAATTGCAAGTGATTGGGAAAAGAGCCAGCTGTTGCCATGCCGTTTGGGAAACAATAACACATACACAATTTCATATTGTTATCTATTGTAGTTTTTAAAATACCACATTTTCCCATTCATCAAAGCTCATCGCCACCTTAAATTAACTTCGCCAAAAAATAAAATTAAAAAATAAAATTAAATAAAATGCCTACCTACCTACCCAGTTTTTTTCAGCAATGTTACAGTAAACACAGGTATAATTTTATTTGGCCTTACATAGAGTTATATAGTAAAAACTTGTAGCGACTACTCCTCTGAAACTACTTGACGGATGTTCATGAAACTTCACAGGAATGTGGCTCTTGATGTCTAGTTGATCCTAGAAAAATTTCAGGTCGGCCGGAAATTCAAGATGGCCACCACAGCTAAAAATTGATTTAAAATAAATAAGTTTGTAGCGACTACTTCTTCAAAACTATAAGAGATATTGATATGGGACTTTTTCTAAAATGATCAGTATGACATGATGTTGGTCCTTGTCGAAAATCATTTTGATTTGACGTTAAACATGGCTGCCAGCGGCCATCTTTGTTTACATAGAGTTATATAATGAAAACTTGTAGCGACTACTCCTCTGAAACTACTTGACGGATTTTCATGAAACTTCACAGGAATGTTGCTCTTAATGTCTAATTGATCCTAGCAAAATTTCAGGTCGGCCGGAAATTCAAGATGGCCGCCACGGTTAAAAATAGATTTTCAAAAAACAAGTCTGTAGCGACTACTTCCTGAAATCAAAATCAATCAGTAGAGCTTCAAGGTCATTGACCTCTTGTTTTCTTTATTCATCAGTTTTGTGCACAATATGACGTGTTGATGTGTAGACGTGCCGTAAAAAAACATTTATTCATTCATAATTACAGCATTGTTCGAATTCGATGGTTTCCATGACACAAATGAGGACACTTTTTACGGGGATTCATCAAGTTCTGAGGAAGAAAATGGTGAGTGGTTTGGTTCCAGCAATATAGTATTTTAGTTTAACAGATGGTTATAAATTTAGTAAATATTCTGGTTTTATTTTTTATGTGTTTTTGGTATAATTCTGTACATACATAACTCATTGTTATATATTGGAATAGCAGAAAATGATAGCATCCATTTTCCTTGATGGAACATAGGTAGTTTATTTAACTGATGTAGATTTTACTTTTACCCCGATGTTCATACATTACTACACTTGCAGATGTTGAAGAGAAGAAACCACGAGTCCGTCCAGAAATCTCAAAACGTCCACTGACGTATTCATCGTCGGTTCCCATTACTGTGCCAGCGTGGAACAGGGATGCACTGGTAGCTTGGGGTGACGAAGAAGAGGTAGGTGTCGACATAGTGGTAGAGATTTTGATGGTTCTGTTTGTGTAGATGATGGAGGAGAGGTATGTGTCGACATAGTGGTAGAGATTTTGATGGTTCTGTTTGTGTAGATGATGGAGGAGAGGTATGTGTCGACATAGTGGTAGAGATTTTGATGGTTCTGTTTGTGTAGATGATGGAGGAGAGGTATGTGTCGACATAGTGGTAGAGATTTTGATGGTTCTGTTTGTGTAGATGATGGAGGAGAGGATGCTGATGTTGGACACATGGTGATGGTTCCAGGGAATGAATTCAAATTATGGTTCTAGGGGAATGTATTCAAATTACAATGGGATGGAACGTAAACTCATTATGGTGGGGAGGAATGTATGAAAAATTAGTTATGTTGGGGAGGAATGTTTGCAAATTGGTTATGGTGGGGAGGAATGTATGCAAAATAATTATAGTGGGGAGGAATATATTCAAGTAATTATGGTGGGGAGGAATGTATGCAAATTAGTTATGGTCGGGTGGAATATATGCTTTTTATTGCAAATTAGTTATGGTGGGGAGGAATGTATGCACATTAGTTATGGTGGGATGGAATGTATGCATATTGATTATGGTGGGCAGGATGGCAAATCATGGTGAGGTGAGCATTAATGATGAGGGTGATGATTTATATTGGTGGTGATGATGGTGATGTAGTTCATGTGATTATAATGGATTATAATGGAGGAAATAGTGATGGCGTATGTATGTTGCAGCAACACTGATTATGGCGATGCTAGCCTCAGTTATCTTATATGGTAGTGACCATAATAATTTTTACTGATTTCATAAAAAAGATTTTAATCTGTTCACCATTTTCTTGAAACATGAATTTTTATGTAAATATAGCTGAGAGCTATAGTAACATATATTTTCAACAAAAAATTACAGAACACGCCTTCAGAGCCCGACCAGATTGCCGCCAGCATGCAGGCATTGGCGCAGAGCATTACTGACGACAATCGTTATATATTCGGTGACCGTCCTCGACCACGACTCAACACGGGGGACTTTAACAACCGATGAACCATTAATCTAGTGATACAATCTTTTAACCACGTTTGGAAATCATTGTAAAATGTCAAAAATAACAATTGTCGGTTGACAAGTGATAAACAGACAAGAACTGTGCTTTTATCGGAGACGTGATATTATGTGAGATGTTACATCTTGATACTGTTTTGGTACCATCTGGTACCACTGGGAGGGAATATCTTGGTACCATCTGGTACCACTGGGAGGGAATATCTTGGTACTGTTTTGGTACTACCTGATACCAGTTAGAGAAGAGACCTTTGTACTGTTTTTGGTGCCAGTGAGAGTGGACATCTAGTACTGTTGTGGTATCATCTGGTACCAGTGGGAGAGGCCTTGGTACTTTTTTTTGTGCCAGCTAGATGTTACATATTGGTACTGTTTTGGTGCCATGCTTGGACCAATTACATCAGCATGATCTTAAATGGGAGAGATCTAAAGTGGATGAGGAAGTAATGCTGTCAACACATTTGTGGATGTTTGATTAGATTCTATGTATAATGCTCCAGTGTTTGTGGAAGGGTTGAACAGAAAAGTGAAATATGAATCATGATTTATTTTAATATAACCGGCTACAGGTAAATAGTGAATAGTCAATTGGCAACCATGTTTCCTCAATAGCTCAGAGGCTAGCACACTTGTATGGTAAGATAAAAACGTTGGTTCTAGTCCCGACGATGCTCCATTTTTTCACCACCTGTTGTATTTATATCAACATTGCATCTGTGGAATTGAAAAAATATTGAAGAAACAGAAAAAGTGGTGCTTGAATTATTTGTTTGTTGTCAAACCAATGCAAATATTTAATCATGTAAAATGCCATGTAGACATATGGCTGTCGATTTCTATAATTTGTTGACAAATAGCAGTAAAGTGAATGATACTCTGACGTTTTTATCGGGAACATGCAAGATTTTGTGTGTGTTACTTGTATAAGTGAAAGAACACACACTATGCCAATATTTATTAGATATATACTATATCAAGTAATAATGATTTCTTACCAGAAGTAATTCCTTCACATTGCATAGGCCATCCCAAAAGTAATTCCTTTACAATGCATAGGCCATCCCAGAAGTAATTCCTTTACAATGCATAGGCCATCCCAGAAGTAATTCCTTTACAATGCATAGGCCATCCCAGAAGTAATTGCTTTACAATGCATAGGCCATCCCAAAAGTAATTCCTTTACAATGCATAGGCCATCCCAGAAGTAATTGCTTTACAATGCATAGGCCATCCCAAAAGTAATTGCTTTACAATGCATAGGCCATCCCAGAAGTAATTCCTTCACATTGCATAGGCCATCCCAAAAGTAATTGCTTTACAATGCATAGGCCATCCCAAAAGTAATTGCTTTACAATGCATAGGCCATCCCAAAAGTAATTGCTTTACAATGCATAGGCCATCCCAGAAGTAATTGCTTTACAATGCATAGGCCATCCCAAAAGTAATTGCTTTACAATGCATAGGCCATCCCAGAAGTAATTGCTTTACAATGCATAGGCCATCCTAAAAGTAATTTCTTTACAATGCATAGGCCATCCCAAAAGTAATTTCTTTACAATGCATAGGCCATCCCAAAAGTAATTGCTTTACAATGCATAGGCCATCCCAAAAGTAATTGCTTTACAATGCATAGGCCGTCCCAAATGTAATTGCTTTACAATGCATAGGCCATCCCAGAAGTAATTCCTTTACAATGCATAGGCCATACCAGAAGTAATTCATTTACAATGCATAGACCATCCCAGAAGTAATTGCTTTACAATGCATAGGCCATCCCAGAAATAATTCCTTTACAATGCATAGGCCATCCCAGAAGTAATTCCTTTACAATGCATAGGCCATCCCAAAAGTAATTCCTTTACAATGCATAGACCATCCCAGAATGGAGTTATTTTGTACCATGAGAGCCCGGTTACTACGGAATTATTTACCATTTTCAGAGCATGGTTACTTAAGAGTAATTATATACCATGTTGAGAGCCCAGTTACTACGGAGTAATTATATAATATACCATGTTGAGAGCCTGTTTACTATGGAGTTTTCATTACCATGTTGAGAGCCCGTTTACTATGGAGTTTTCATTACCATGTTGAGAGCCTGGTTACTATGGAGTTTTCATTACTATGTTGAGAGCCTGGTTACTATGGAGTTTTAATTACCATGTTGAGAGCCTGGTTACTATGGAGTTTTCATTACCATGTTGAGAGCCTGGTTACTATGGAGTTTTCATTACCATGTTGAGAGCCTGGTTACTATGGAGTTTTCATTACCATGTTGAGAGCCTGGTTACTATGGAGTTTTCATTACCATGTTGAGAGCCTGGTTACTATGGAGTTTTCATTACTATGTTGAGAGCCTGGTTACTATGGAGTTTTAATTACCATGTTGAGAGCCTGGTTACTATGGAGTTTTCATTACCATGTTGAGAGCCTGGTTACTATGGAGTTTTCATTACCATGTTGAGAGCCTGGTTACTATGGAGTTTTCATTACCATGTTGAGAGCCTGGTTACTATGGAGTTTTCATTACCATGTTGAGAGCCTGGTTACTGTTGAGTTATTATGCACCATGTTAAGAGCTCCGTGACCTTGGAATAGTTCAGTACAATGTTAATAGCCCAATTAGTATGGAATGACCTGTGTTGTATCCTTTAAATATTATACGTTTGGAATTGTAATGAGAGAAATTATCTAGTCTTGAGTTAACCTTTAAGTAACTCGCAGGCTGATTAGGGTTTACAATGTCCGGCTGCTGATCCATTAGACATTTCAGGGTACGTCTATGAAAGGTAATTAAGTGGGGAAAGTATAACTTGGGTTTGGTCGTAGTAAAAGAGCTTGAATTTACTATGTGGAACATTAAATACAGTATTAAAAACAAATTCCTTCCAAAAAAGAATGTATATTTTCAAATGTAAACCCATTTGACATTATACCATATTCCGAATATAAAACCACATTGTTATTGTGATAAAAATGTTTGTGGTCCTAAAATCTCATCTTTTTGACGGAAAACCATGAATTCCGCCAAGAAGTTCTCAATTTAGTGTTTTGCTTTATTATTGGTAACCAAGTGCTTCCAAGCTACGATTTTGGTACCAGAACTGTGCCAATGAATGTCGATAATGGGCCATAGTGGCTTAGTGAAAAATTTGCTCATCTAGGCATATGGCCTATTTAAATGTTGTGATTCACTTGTTCATCATTTATCTGTTTGTACATTAAGAACCCCATCATTATTCCTCATTTTTGCAGATCTTATCAGAAGTGTATGCGTGTATACCGTATAATCCCTAATAAACGCCCCTGCCCTAATAAACGCCCTCCCTCCAACATTTTTTCAGAAATATTTTTTTTAAATTTACCAGATGATGCAAGTTAATCTGTTTCTTCACACTGGAACACACAAAATCACTAGAAAACTTTAAAATCCGATGCATGGATTGATTGACATGCGGACTTTGGCTTTCTTGGTAAATAAAACCATTAAATAATGTCTGATTTAAAAGTTAAATTATATGTTTTTGGTCTCGTATGAATGCCCCCCACCCCGTTCAAAAATGGTACAACCCCAGGGGCATTTATTAGGGATTATACAGTACTACAAATTAGTTGCATTTCAATACTAACTTTGTTTTAGAGATTTACGAGTGTGAACCTTTTTCAGTTAGTAAAAACTCCCTGCCACGGCAAAAGTAACTTGCGATCAAATGTAAAGAACAGAACTGTATGACATAAGTTACAGTGGAGTGGAGTGTGTGGTCCAGTGGTGGAGCATCCGGCTCCAGATCGAGGAGTCGATCCTCGCCGTGGCCATGTTATTTATCCTTAAGCCAGATAGTTAATCCACATTACTTCGTACTGGTTCTAGGCAGGAGTTCATCAACAGTGATTGATATATGTTGCGAGAACTTGTTTCACAATCGATGTAAAAGAAATATGTTTTAACTAAGTTACTGTAAATCATGCTTTATAGAAATTTACTTAAATATATCTCAATTTAAAGGTACCTCAATAGTCGTACTAGTCGTGGTAACCATGATTATAACTCATTCCTGTTAGGCGCCATATAACCTTTCATGTGTTGGTGCGCCTTAAAACCCCAATTCAATATTAGTACATGCAGATAGCAATGATTGCGATGTGGGCATTATAATGAAGCATGATTCAGTTTGAGGTAGTTTTATTGTGTATATGTTTTATATTTTCATTCTATCATTTTATGTTATCTTTAATGCTGTTGTCGGATAAAAACAATAATGTACAGGTAAAAAAAGAGTAAATAATGAGAAACTGTTAAAAAAAAAATATAATATAAAAAAAACAATTTGGTAACTGGGTAGTATTTTTGTGTAGTTTATTTGAAACTGTGTCCTGATCCATATTTCTGTCTGTTTTTCTGTTTAGTACGTAGGTACACGAGTACAAGCCGTGGCATCTTCATTCTTAATTCTTTCTGAGGTTGCTTTCCAACATGACACAATATGATGTCTTAACAGGACGTTAAAAATAGGAATTATTTTTGTTTGCGCCGACACCCTATAAAATATGTCTTTCTCTTATTTTAGTGCAAATATAAATATTTTGTTTTTTAGAAATTTTGAAGTACCGTATTACCGAATTATTTTGGCACTGACACCCTATACAATATGTCTCCTTGTTATTTTGGTGCAAATAGTAATATTATTTATTTATTTTTTAGAAACTTTGTAGTAGCAGAAAGTCTATAATGGTGTGCCGTGTGCACTTGTTTACCTTGTATACATGTTTCTCACGATGTTTGCATGATTAGATTGTAAGAATGATAGATATTTGCTGTTTCACTTCATTTTATAGACAAGGCCAAGAGTGGCTGAATGTTATTTTCACGATTGTTTCTAGATGAAGTCTAGATTTAAAATTACGTTGATGAACGTCGTCTTGGGACACGTTTTGAGGTAGAAGGCAGGCCATTGTGATAAGGTTTACCATTACCTGCAGGACGCATCAAGAAAGAAATGTATCTCAAAGCCTCCATGACAGACAAAGTCACAATTGCATACAAAAATGTGCACACTTTTGTCAACAGGTTGTGTCTGGCATTATCTGCCATTACATTGGCAGCCTGTACGAGTTATTATCTGCAGGTATCAGGCATGGATTGGTGTTGTTGATCACGGATATGTTTGTTGTAATCAAACCTTGTGCTGCATAACACTAATCTGTCCTGGTATCCTAGTAATAGTTAAAAAGGTTTATGACATACTCTCAAAAAAGCTTTAATATTGAACGTTGAAAAAAAATAATTCCGAAAAAGTTTGAAAGAATAATCAAAAAGGAATGATAAACAAAGGTATGGCTATTTGAAGGCTGTGCAAAAAGGCATGAGGAAGCGGTCATTTTGAGAACTATTGATGACAGAATTTTTAAAATTTTCCTATTTTTTCAGTCAATTTTAACATAGCTGCACACAGGGAGTTATGCTACTGAGATTTTTTCCCCTGTAAATCAGTAAATTATCGTCTTTATACATATTCCATATATGATAATTAAAGACTATGATGTCATGGTTCTCAAAATGACAAGCTTCCATAAACTTTTCATAAAAACCTTTATAGCTGGTCATATATTCTTTGTGTATCATCCGATTTTGATAATTTGTTGAACTTTTCCAGTTTGTCAATAATTAAGCTTGTTTGGATATATGCCAACATTCACTTTAAGGAAGGCAATGCTTCAACATTTTTTTGGACACACCTTGATAATAGAACACCTTGACAATGCACATTCTTGCTTACCAGAGTATTACAACGGGACCCCTTGTATGTTTGGTGGGGGCATTCGTGGCCGAGTGTTTAAGAGTCTCTGACTTGAAATCACTTGCCCCTCGCTGCTGTGGGTTCGATCCCTTGTGGGCCTAGGAATCTTTATGTGAGGAAGCTATCCAGCTGGCTTGCAGAAAGTCGGTGGTTCTACCCAGGTGCCTGCCCGTACACGAAAATTAAAATTGCCCGGAGTGGCACCTGGGGTCTTCCTCCACCAATGGAAGCTGAAAATTCGCCATATGACCCTAGCTATGACCCTAGCTGTTGGTGCGACTATAAAATGTATGTTTGGAGATGATTGTAACTGAGGTGTGAGAATGCAAGTTGTACACTAGTTGTAGAGGCATTAAGATACTTCCCTTTTCAGTACGATTCGGGACTATATGTTTTGACATGTTTTTGTCAAGTCTGTTAAAAGATAAATAAAAAATGAAAAATATCAAATTTGTTTTGTTTTTCTTTGAAAACCATTCAGTATCATCTTCAGCTCCGTGGATATATATGTATTGTTATGAAAATTGAATAGCTTTGAGGGTTTCAGTGTGTTTTTATGACATAGCTCTGTGGATTTCCATGTGATTTCCATGTGTTTTTATGTAAATCCAACTTCACACAGCTCTGTGGATTTCAATGTGTTTTTATGTGAATCAAACTTCACATAGCTCAGTGGATTTTCATGTTTTTATGCAAATCAAAACTTCACATCATCATGAAGACCCTCATCTAACACTGCATGGGCCACCAATACCAGTGATGAGACAAAATTCCTTGGATCTTATTTTCGACCGTAAATTAACGTTTATACCACACCTTCAATACTTGAAGGCCAAGTGCCTTAAAGCTCTTAATTATGGCCCCCTTCCCGAAGGGGATGCATATTGCTTTGCACATGTCGGTCTGTTTGTCTGTCTATCGGTCAGTCCATCCAGAAATCTTCTTTTCTTTGCGAGAACTCAAGAACAGCTGGCACTACAAACTCGAAACTTGGCAGGAATGTTTGTGTCATGGTCTAGTTGTGCACCTTCCCTTTTGGGTAGATTCGCTTAAGAAATGTGGTTGCCATGGTAACAAAACATAAAAAAAATATCAAAATCTTCTTGTCTTTGCGATAACTCAAGAACGGCTGGCACTACAAAACTCGAAACTTGGCAGGAATGTTTGTGTCATGGTCTAGTTGTGCACCTTCCCTTTTGGGTAGATTCGCCTAAGAAATGTGGTTGCCATGGTAACAAAACATGTAAAAAACCCACTAAAAATAGCCTGTCTTCGCGCTAACTCTCGAAACTTCGGCAGGAATGTTTGTGTCATGGTGTAGTTGTGCACCTCCCCATTTGGGTAGATCTGTATAGATATGTGGTTGTCATGGTAACAAAAATCATTAAAAATCTTGTCTTCACAATAACTCAAGAACAGCTGGCACTACAAACCTATGACTCGGCAGGAATGTTTGTCTTATGGTATAGTTGTGCACCTCCCCTTTTGAGTAGATTCGCATAAGAAATGTGGTTGCCATGGTAACAAAACTTATAAAAAAACACTAAAAACCGCTTGTCTTCGTGATAACTCAAGAACAGCTGGCACTACAAATGGCAAACTTGGCAAGAATGTTTGTCTCATGGTGTAGTTATGCACCTCTCCTTTTGGGTAGATTCGCTTAAGAAATGTGGTTGCCATGGTAACAGAACTTCTAAAAAAAAAACACTAAAAATGCTTGTTATTTTTTAAAACTATTTTTTTTTCTTTAGAAACCTTGGCTTATGGGTTCAATTTTTTTTTTTTTTAAATTTCTTTTTTTTTTTCTCCCTTTGTTGGATCAGTTTTACACAGAGTTATAGGGAAGAACTTCAAAATTCCAAAAGAGCTTTTTACCTTCGTTAGATCAGTTTTACATAGAGTTATAGGGAAGAACTTCAAAAATCGAAAAGAGCTTTTTACCTTCGTTAGATCAGTTTTACATAAGAGTTATAGGGAAGAACTTCAAAAATCCAAAAGAGCTTTTTACCTTTTGTTAGATCAGTTTTACATAGAGTTATAGGGAAGAACTTCAAAAATCCAAAAGAGCTTTTTACCTTCGTTAGATCAGTTTTACATAAGAGTTATAGGGAAGAACTTCAAAAATCCAAGAGCTTTTTACCTTTTGTTAGATCAGTTTTACATAGAGTTATAGGGAAGAACTTCAAAAATCCAAAAGAGCTGACCGAAGGTAATAGACAATCCCTCATTCGATAGTTTAAATTTATGAAAAAGGCTATAAATGCTTTTCAAACCGGACATTAAAAGTTTTATCAAACCAGAACTTCCATTACGTGTTTAGAGTACACGCTTTTCAATGAATCTACCAATTGACAGTTCCCTCCCCCTCCATCCCCACGAATATGTTTATAAATTACTATTGTGTAATTGTGTAATGTGATTCTCCCTCTTATTTGTAACCCCCCCACAGTTAGATATACTATTAGATGTACCTGACAGCATGTTTATAAATCACATACTATTGTGTAATGTGATTCTCCCTCTTATTTGTAATCCTTTTATTATCGTTCCTTTCATTGCTACTGCATACATGTAATCTGTATTAATCTTGTATGTATTATGTATATGTAATCTCAATCACTGAGGAAATAAAGAATTGAATTGAATAGATAAAGGTTTAATTTTATTTAATATCAGCTTTTGGATCCTCTACCAAGTTTGTTCAAATGGTCCCCGCCCCGGGGGTATCCATTAGAATGATACAGGCCCTCTTGGACCTATTGTTTTTAATATACAAGTATGTTGTGATGTTGTGATGTTTCTATATTTAAACATAAATAACAATATCAATTTAAAATTATTTTTTAAATTCCCACAGAGCTAATCCACAGAGAATCAAACTTCACATAGCTATGTGGATTTCTATGTGTTTTTATGTAATCAAACTTCACATAGCTCTGTGGATTTCCATGTGTTTTTATGTAATCAAACTTATGTGTTTTTATGTAATCAAACTTCACATAGCTCTGTGGATTTCCATGTGTTTTTATGTAATCAAACTTCACATTATATAACTGATTTTCTTAGACAAAAGTGATTTTCTTAGACCAAGGTCAAAAGCAATAACATATATCAAGTAAAAGAAGGTAGACAATCCATTCCATTTCAGATAAAAAATGTTACATAAAAATAAGTTATTCTGTAAGATAAATGTGTTGCATTAAAAGAGGTAGAGTACAAAGAGCGATATTCTGTATTTACTCGAATTAGTTATGGTTCTTGCAATCTGGACTTCCCATCATTACCCTCTATTGTTGTGTGGTTTCATTCCAGTCCCACTAGTAGTTTTCAAGTTATGCTCCAGACAAGAATAATATATACGGACGGTCATTGAAAACGTCACTTGTAACTAGCTGGATGTGGCTTGAAGGTGATCTCGCTGGAATAACGTGATGTAAGTGAGGATTTCCTAGGGAAGGTAATGCGGTTGGACATGCCGTGTATTGGGATTGTGACTTACGTTTTCTACCCGTCTGAATTTAATTGAACACTATACACCATGTTTCGGAATTCTGAGACAATCTGCATTTGCAATTGTTGATTACTACCCTTCAATTTCAAAATATGCCCTCATCATAAAATACTTCCGCAATAAAATTTAACACCCATATAATCTACTGCTGCATTTGCATTGACCGCCAGTACATATATATATATTTATCACATAACATGGCTTCTTGAATAAAGCCATAACTTATCATAATACACTAGTATGCAAATGAGGATCGAATCTCCGTGTTTGTGTACAGAAAACATTTAGTCCTAATTGTTTGCATGGTTTATCATAAGATACCTTCAGTATTTATCTTTATTTGAAATCTTACTTTATAATAATGCATGTTAGTTACGTTAAATTTGGTTTAAGATATCGCATTATTGGTAGTATCTAATTCAAACGCATTATAAATGTGACGCGTAACAGAGATGATGTCATGTAAACAATAAAACAGCGTCATAATTTCTCTTAAAAATTGCCATCGTGTGCACGCTATATTGACAACATTTAAGTGAAACTACCATGTTGTAGGTGTGTTAAGTGATAAATAGAATCTTACATTTGTGACCGTGTATTATCGACTTGAATAAACTTGTTGGATAAAGAGATGGGATACTCGACAGGTTCTCGTATCCTATCATTGTTGTTATTTAAAATCAATTTATTAAAATCAATAATACACAGTCACTGAAGTAAGCTCCTCTATAAATACCAGAGATCCAACTGAAACGTGACATGCGCAGTGAAGCAGTCTATACCGAGCGATTTTGTAGGCTGAAATCTAATTGGCTAATCGTAAGGTGAATCTGACGTGACCTCCAGTGCAGTGTTGTCAGATCCTTACTAGTGTAGAGTATCGTAGCATGATAAAGGGTCTGATTTTAATGAGATTGTACACGGATTCACGTCTCGCCTAACCGTTTGTTAAGGGAGCTTAAAAAAACCCAATGATACTCAAGAACAAGCAACATACTACATCTTTAAATATCCATTTTATTTAGATTTTTTTATCACAGAGTACATCTATATTAAAGTGAAAATATACGTAACTATTTGTTACACATCTGCTTATATATATACATACTCACACATGATATTAAGTTGATTGTCTGTTTTTATTATTTAACAGATCAAATGTACATATGTTATGTGTGATAAATGTTTTGGTATGACACTTGCAAGAGATGCAAAAAGCGTTGTACTGACATGACATGTGCAATATATATGCAAGATGTTTCATGTTTGGACACCTACACGTGCAACATGCATCATGGTCGGACACCTACACGTGCAATATACCCAAAATGCATCATGTATAGGAAGTCGGATGGAAATGAATTGTTTGAATGTTCATTGAATCACAGACCTAAGGGACAGTGAAATTTACCTGAATTTAACGAGGGACATTGCAAAAGATTTCACAAAATGTTTCCTAACTCTAAATACTTGTATCTTGAAGAGTTTTATAGATACAAGTTTTATTAATGCCAAAACCCATCATCAATTTAATTCTCCTTCTAATGATAGCTTTTTCCTACTCTACCATTTCAAACAAACAAGAGGTCAATGACCTTGAAGCTCTACTGATTGATTTTGATTTCAGGAAGTAGTCGCTACAAACTTGTTTTTTGAAAATCTATTTTTAGCCGTGGCGGCCATCTTGAATTTCCGGCTGACCTGAAATTTTGCTAGGATCAATTAGACATCAAGAGCAACATTGCTGTGAAGTTTCATGAAAATCCGTCAAGTAGTTTCAGAGGAGTAGTCGCTACAAGTTTTCATTATATAACTCTATGTAAACAAAGATGGCCACTGACGGCCATGTTTAACATTGCATCAAAATAATGTTCGACTTGGATAACCATCATGTCATGCTGATCATTTTAGAAAAAGTCCCATATCAATATCTCTTATAGTTTGTAAGAAGTAGTCGCTACAACCTTATTTTTTAAAAATCTATTTTTAGCCGTGGTGGCCATTTTGAATTTACGGCCGACCTGAAATTTTGCTAGGATCAAATAGACATCAAGAGTAACATTCCTGTGAAGTTTCATGAAAATCCGTCAAGTTGTTTCAGAGGAGTAGTCGCTACAAGTTTTCATTATATAACTATGTAAACAAAGATGGCCGCATGTTTAAATAATTTTAGACAAGGATCAACATCATGTCATACTGATCATTTTAGAAAAAGTCCCATATCAATATCTCTTATAGCTTTCAAGAAGTAGTCGCTACAAACTTATTTTAAATCTATTTTTAGCTGTGGTGGCCATCTTGAATTTCCGGCAAGCCTGAAATTTTTCTAGGGTCAACTAGACATCAAGAGCCATATTCCTGTGAAGTTTCATGAACATCCGTCAAGTAGTTTCAGAGGAGTAGTCGCTACAAGTTTTAACTATATAACTCTATGTAAACAAAGATGGACGCTGGCAGCCATGTTTAACGTCGAATCAAAACGATTTTTGACAAGGACCAACATCATGTCATGCTGATCATTTAAGAAAAAGTCCCATGTCAATATCACTTATAGTTTTCAAGAAGTAGTCGCTACAAACTTGTATTTTAAAACTCTATTTTTAGCTTTGGCGGCCATCTCATTTACCATCAACATGAATTTTTGCTAGGATCAACTAGACTTTATGGCAACATTTCCGTAAAGTTTCATGAATATCCATCAAGTAGTTTCAGAGTAGTCGCTACAAATAAAAGTTTACGGACAGACAGACGGACAGACGGACGACGCACCACGGCATAAGCTCTGCTGATCTCTGATCAGTCGAGCTAAAAATGAGTTCAAGGGAAACCTGTACTATGTCAAACAAATATATTACTGTAAATGATTAATTCAAACAAAAATTATGCAAAACAAATTTCAATACGAATATTATGAATCAACTAGTAACATAATTTCAGTAAAATTGGCAAGTCAAGAACAAGGTTTTAAGGTGCACCAACACATGAAAGGTTATATGGCGCCTAACAGGAATGAATATGCCAGGTTCATCCTCCATGTACATCGAGATAAAATATGGAGAACGGACCTAGAACCTTCTCACCTGCAGCACTGCAGAGTTGCTGCAAACTCTACTGTTGACACTCCATTTATGCTGGAGCCACGTTTATTGTTTTTCTGCCACTGCTCTAGTGATTTGAGACGGCACCTGAAACAATGCAGGGGTCATGATGAAGACCTTTAATGAGCATGAAAAAAAATGATGAAATGAACATGAATTTGGGTGGGGGTTGGGTGGGGGTTGGGGGTGGTGTCTACCCCTCAGTAGAGCTAATAACAAGAGGCCCAAGAGGGCCTGTGAACGCTCTACTGGCTGTTATACCATTGATGAATCGAGTCGTACTACATGGTGTCTAGAGTGTACACAAGGTTTTTCAAGTATTTGACCTAGTGACCTAGTTTTTGACCCCATGGGACCCATTTTCGAACTTGACCAAAATAGTCAACATTTCGACAAAGTTTCATCAAGATCGGGTCAGAAATATGGCCTCTAGAGTGTACACAAGGTTTTTCAAGTATTTGACCTAGTGACCCAGTTTTTGACCCTGTGTGACCCATTTTCGAACTTTAGCAAGCTATAATTGAGACAAATATTCTGACAAAATTCCATCCAACGGGATCTGCAGTGGCCCTATTTTTTGCCACGGAACCAAACGTGGCTCCCCGGAACCACGTTGAAGTACTACACCACAATGTTTTAAAACAAAAATAACATGTTTGAATATAAATGTAGTATATCTACACACACTATCAATGTTGTACACTTGTGTGATCAAAAAGTTGCGTCTACCAAATAGACCTGCGCAACGGTGTTATGTAGTAAATGTATAACAACTATTGTAAAGGGAAATAACAATATTAACCCTTAACCCGCTAAGCACGGCTATAATAGCCTTTGTGTCCATTATAAACAAAGATCAGCCTGCGAGTAACCCGCAGGGTGATCAGGGTTTACAATGTTCGACTGCTGATCAGTCATTTTCCCGAAAACACCCATTTGTCACATGAATGTTCTTAATTCAAAGAAAGAACAGTCTATTATATATATGTACCGGGTTAATGATCATTAAACATGAAATGATGGAGACATAATGGTATGAGCATTGCTTAATTTGGCATTAACATTGAATGATTGCAAAACTGAATACATACAGTCGCACACAACAATATAAGTGTTCTTTAGGACTGATTTCTTGTTTACACGTTAGATTTTTGATACAGCAAACATACAGCTGATATGAACATAAAAAAACAAAAAACTCCTGCATAGGAATAAACTCTATGAATGCTCAGATTTCAAGTAAACTAACTGAGGGCAGCAATATTGCTAACAATAATCGATGCTTATCTCAATATTTTTATTTGCACTTTCAAACTTAGGTCTCGTTCTCAACAGCTAGAATGGCACGTTTTTAAAGCGTTAGGGTCCAAAACTAAAACTCTTGTAATCCACATAATCGGCTGTATTATAATGTGTAAATAAAAGTGTGTTTGAAGTTTCTATTATTTTATTAAAGCGGTTTTATTAACAAATAATATTGACAAATTTAATGTTCTTCATTTACTTCTTTCTGTTTTAGCGTGTTTCTTTGAACATAAAGACAATGCGAACAAAATTAAATTTGGAGACTTGTGTAACAACAGCAAATACAGTGGAAGGGTTCAATTCCCTGATTTAAGCGTCAGGCCCGTAGCTACGCCGAGGCACACCGAGGCAGTTGTCTCGGTAGAAATTTGGGAATGTACATACTTTACATATATCGATAAATAATCAAGCATTGACAAAAATGTCTTGCTTAAATCTGAAAATCTTGTCTGGTATATGCATATGAAGAAATCGCACAAAATAATAAAAAAAATCAGGGCTGCCTACTGGACTGTTTATATTAACATTTACCACAGGTCAAGGTGTTAATAGACCAGGCCTTGAATTCATCAACCATTCTTGAGAATATTCTTAGACTTAAGCCCAAGTATGCAAATTCCAATCAAAAATATTTTTATAAGTCTAAATAATAAACGTTCATAACAAGCTGCTATGTATAAATATGATGCATACTAATAAATAGCAACTTCATATGTTTGTTGATCTTTGAGAGTCATGGGAATATTTTTGAACGAAATTTGAGTACTTGAGCTCAAGTCTAAGAATAGTTTGAAGAATGGTTGGTGAATTCCAGGCCAGAAGGGTCTGTATTTATAAAGCTTCTTAGCAATATCTTAACTGAAGTAAAATTTATCAATTTTTTAAACACCTTATCATGCTTATTCTGTCAATTTAAGGCGTTTTCTTAATATTGCTAATTAGGTCATGGATAAATCAAACCTTCAGCTTAATATTTATCTTAAAATAGATGGTTTGTAGTGACCCTGAGAGGTTAATAAGGAGATTTAAAAATACGTAAAAATCTTAAATTTTGACTTAAGTAATATTTTCCATTTAAGTTGCTTTACGAATACAGACCCAGGATGTTAATTGTTGAATAAGCTGAATAAGCTTGGTCTGAATAATACTGAAATTGAAGTGATTTCCCTCAGTTGTACTACTGGTTCCCCTTAGTTGTACTGCTGGTTCCCATCAAATGTATTGCTGGTTCTCATAATGCTGCTTCCCATACTGCTGGTTTCTGAATAATCTTGGTCTGAATAATGCTGAATCTGAAGTGATTTCCCTCAGTTGTACTACTAGCTCCCATCAAATGTACTGCTGGTTCTCATAATGCTGCTTCCCATACTGCTGGTTCCCCTCAGTTGTATTGCTGGTAGTTTCCACTCTGTATTTTCTTTCTCTGTCGTTCCAAGAGGTTGCGTAATGTTTTTCCTGCATCACCAAAATCATCGGAAGAATCTGAAATAAAGA
This sequence comes from Cyrtodaria siliqua, assembly GCA_037043455.1. NCBI lineage: Eukaryota > Metazoa > Mollusca > Bivalvia > Adapedonta > Hiatellidae > Cyrtodaria > Cyrtodaria siliqua. The sequence goes on along the minus strand of JAWPHD010001992.1, from coordinate 210,935 downwards.
CGTATTTATAGTTAACGCAATAAACAAAAGCATTTAGTAAAGTAGGTCAACAGCTTATTATACGTCTGTACAACATTAAGATAACTAAATGGTGTTTATAATCTGCAAGAATTTGGAAACACAAACAAAACTAAACATGTCAGATATCTGACTACAGGTAATGCCCCTGCTCCAAGTGTGTGACCTTGACCTTGTGGTCGCAGGTGATCAGATAAATAACGGTGTTTTTTTACAACCTTAGTAATCAACAAATAAAATATGGAAGTAATTTCTTAAACCATTTTGAGAATATGAGCAAAAACGACGGACAAACAAATGGACGGGCAAGGCCTAAACGGTATAGCCTCCACCTATTTTGGCAGGAGCTTAACCCTTAACCCGCTACATATACATATTACATATAGTAACCGGCAAGTAACTCGCAGGCTGATCTGGGTTTACAAGTTATTCGCAGGCTGATCTGGGTTTACAAGTTACTCACAGGCTGATCTGGGTTTACAATGGCGCAAAGGCTATTATAGTCGTGCTTAGCGGGTTAAGGGTTAATGTTTTTTTCTAAAAGGTTTAGTTTTCTTACCAAACGTGTCACTATTGGTTATATCATTACTACAAGGTATTTTTGTTATGATATAATTGTAAACAAGAAATGTCACCAACAAGTGACAAATGCCCCCCAATTTTTTCGACTCATTTGACCTTTTACCTCCAAGTGTGACCTTGACCTTTGATGAACAGACCCAATTCTTGCACATGACACACCTGGATGAGACATGACTGATTTTGACGGACAGATGGATGGATTGATTACTATTAATGCCTTCTTTCGGAGGCATAATTAAAAACAGTTGTGTTAAACATGTATGCCATCATTTTAAATAAAGACTGACCTAGATATGATCTATTTACAACATAAATAAATTGCTGTTTAATGGCTTATCAACACATTGTTCATGTTATGTTTGATCCACGTCAGAGAGAGGGGAAGGATACACCAGAAGTCAGGAACTGTGTCATATTTTTACTATCAAATAGATTCTTATGATTCTTCAATGTGCTCGGAGGATAGACTTTGATACATGGGACTGCTCAGCTGATGACCCCATCTGACAATAGAGGCTAGTGAAAGTGTCTTGCCTAACCATTAACCCGCAACATATATATATAATGGAGTGTTCTTTTTTTGAATTAAGACCGTTCCATTTAGGTGACAAAGGGGTGTTTTTTGGGGGAAATGACTGATCAGCAGCTGGACATTGTAAACCATGATCGCAGGCTGATCTGGGTTTACAATGGACGCAATAGCTATTATAGACTGATCTGGGTTTACAATGGATGCAACAGCTCTTATAGTCGTGCTTAGCGGGTTAAGGGTTACTTGCACGCTGATCTGGATTTACAATGGACGCAAAGGCTATTATAGTCGTGCTTAAAAGGTTATGGGTTAAGGACACATCGAAGTAGCCCAGTTCAGCAAGGAACCCATGAACTCTGGATTCAGAGTCAAACTGGGCCACTGCTGCTGCCCCATTTACAACACCAAGAACTGATTATTGTATGTATAACATATGTTTTCCATAAAACACCCAGACCACATCCTAATAATATTTACCATCTGATTCTGCAGGGGAGTAATCGGGTGGTGATTCTGGCATAAAACTGGGTCTGGCCCCCATGTAGCCCTCTTCAGCACTTCCCATCGTATCAGCACGCTCTTTACGGCGTTGTAATATTGCTCTTAGTTCAGAAGTTCCACGTGTACGGAACTGAAAACAAATAACTCGTTAATTACAATGTCATTATAAATATGCAGGAAAGATATTCATTTTTCATGATAAACAATGGATGTATTGTTTGTTAACACGGCTACCAGTTGGTGTCTAATATTGCCTCTATTGACTGTTTTTGTGTTGTTTTTTAAGACAGCCGACTATTCAGGTCACACATATTCTCCGATTTTTTTCTCTCAATAAAATGTATAAAATAGAGGATCTTACATGAGTGACTGTGTATTATTGATTTTAATAAACGAGATGGATAAAATGATAGGATATGAGGCTCTTGCCAAGTATCCTATCTTTTTATCCAAATAGTTTATTAAAGTCAATAACACACAGTCACGAATGTAAGATTCTGTTTATCATATAACCCACCTACGACGTGATAGTTTTACTTTAATGTTGTCAATTTTCTTTATATACGGCGGCAATTTGTAAGGCAAATCATGACGTCGTTTTGTTGTTTACACGACGTCGCTATGTTACGTGGTTGTAAATGCGTTCGCCTTACAAATAATGCGACACCTTATAATGCGAGAAATAAGTCATGGCTTTACTGCACGCCCAGACGCCATGTTATATAATAAACCCGAGATACTATACTAAAGGAGAATAAAAGAGAATCCTTTACTGCTGCGAGTTACTTTGAACAATTTAACCTTTAACCCGCTACATATATATATGAACTGTTCTTTCTTTGAATTAAGACCATTCCATTTATGTGACAAAGGGGTGTTTTAGGGCAAATAACTGTTCAGCAGCTGGACATTGTAAACCCTGATCAGCCTGCGGGTTACTTGCAGGCTGATCTGGGTTTACAATGGATGCAGTGGCTATTATAGTCGTGCTTAGAGGGTTAAGGGTTATTATTACATTTCTATGGGTGAAAGGTTCGGATTTCTCAGTGAAAGAATATTCATAATCCCTAAATATTAATGACATTTAGGGATTATGAATATTCTAACTCCGAACACAAAAATAACTAACTCAAGCGTTGAGTCATGACGTCATTACAGGGTTGCTGACGTAGATGTCATCCGCTGATTAATTGTAAAACAGACTTAAATGAATGTTTTAACCCATAACCCACTAAGCATGACTATAGTAGCCTTTGCGTCCATTGTAAACCAAGATCAGCCTGCAAGTAACTGTTCAGGGTTTACAATGTCGGGCTGCTGTTCAGTAATTTTCCCCAAAACATCCCTTTGGCACATGGAATGGTCTTAATTGAAAGAACAATCCATTATATATACGTAGCGGGTTAAGGGTTAAGTAATGTTAAAAATGTCTAAGGAATCCTCTAAGATGTTAGAATTAAACACGGTCTACGTCCAAAAACATAATATGTCTACATCTAAAATCGTAATATGTCAACATCCAGAAACATAATAATTATGTCAACATCCAAAAACATAATATGTCTACATCTAAAAACATGTAAACATCCAAAAACATAACATGTCTACATCCAAAAACATAACATGTCTACATCCAAAAACATAACATGTCTACATCTAAAAACATGTAAACATCCAAAAACATAACATGTCTACATCCATAAACATAACATGTCTACATCCAAAAACATAACATGTCTACATCCAAAAACATAACATTGTCTACATCCAAAAAAATAACATGTCTACATCTAAAAACATGTAAACATCCAAAAACATAACATGTCTACATCCAAAAACATAACATGTCTACATCCAAAAACATGTCTACATCCAAAAACATGTCTACATCCAAAAACATGATATCATTTACGTAATCAAACTGTATATTGGTTACAACTTACATTAGAATTGTTTTTCTGTACTGTAAGTAGACTGTCCAGCAGACGACCTTCGTCACGACCCAGAAGTCGCTCCAACTCTTGTCTTTCTAGAGAAAATAGGTCAACACCATAGTAACCTTTCAGGAGGTCCATACATCTGGAAATAAACAGACAACACTAGAAAATGGTACACAGGTAATTCTCTACAGAAAAGAGAGCTGAATTATGTCGCTGGCAAAATGCATGTATGTAGTACGTAGAAGTCCGCGGTATTACCGGTATACCGGTTACTAGCTTGGGCGGTACACACCGAGGTACGTCTTGGTCCTTACCGGTACTTCTGCTCTTTCCGGGAACGAGTAATTTGTGGAAATTACCGAAGAAAAGTATGTTTTATTTCTTTCATTCACATTTGCTGCTTCATTGTGCATATAACACATTTTATCAAACAATTAAAGATATAACTATAGACAATCTCATTAAAAATAAGTAAATAAAAACAATTAAAAAATAATAACAAACTGTCAAGTGGTAAGTTTATGATTCGTATGGCTACTTATGGAGCTAGTAGAGTAGTCCTATGTTATCCTGCAATATATGAATTCTTGTTTTAGCAGCTACAAAACTTACACAGTATACCGTAGTATGTACCGCGATATTTTCTAAAAAATACAGTAAACTATGGTACTTTACTTTTCACGGTATCCAACTCTAGTTGTATGGGGTTTAACCTCGCTTTTAACAATCTTTCAGTAATATTTTAACAGCGTCTGCTTGTAGCAGTCAGTTTAATGCTCAACTTTATAGAATATCACGCCGTAGACACGACATGATACCCCACCCACCACATCAACCCCACCCACCACATCCTACTGACCAGTTCTATAACTACCCTTTATATGGTGAACAAGCAACGGAGCTACTAGTAGCTCGTCGGTATACTTACTCCCTGTTTTCACATAGTACAATACCTTTTAGCAAGAACAAGGGCATGTAGATGAGGTATTTATAAGCAAAGGATGAAAATCAACATGTTTTAATTACATAATTATAATTATTGGTCATATTATTAAAAGGAAAACAGTTTTGCATGATGTAACAGACCAAGCATGAACATTAGTCTTATAAACATTTTGATTTAAATATACGACATATTTCAAAGCTACGGAGGCAAATCCAGCTCCTGTCAATGTGAAATTTGAGCGTGTACAAAAACGTGTAAGACACACTTTTCGTCTGTTATTGATATAAACTATTTGCATTATTGCGAGTTATGACACGACAAGGTGGTGAATGCATTTGGCCTTCTTTAAACCTTGATCTGCTCAAGTATGTTTTTGTGCACAAGCATTTTTTGTCCCTCGTCCCTCATTAGATGTAGACGATAACCACATTAGATACCTCTGCCTGATACCAGTTTGACTTACCTCCTACTAAATCCCTTAGCGTCGAGCCATTCCCTCACTTCATCGGCGGACGAGTATTGGGACATCTTAATTTCTTTATTGGCAGGGTATCGTGGACTTTTGGGCCCCTGGGGTGGAGTACGATCATCGCTCGTGTTCATCTTGTTGCGGAGCTCATGGTGAAGGTCGTCGGAATACTTGCTTCCTGAAATTGCGTTTATTTAGACGGGTGATTTTTGTTCCGAGTTAAATTCGACAGTTGAAATTTATTCTAGTAAAATTTGTTCATGCAGTGGATGATGACGGGCAACGACAGTGATCACTAAGTGTCTGCCATGCTAGGCAGGCGACACAATAACTGAATTTCTTCCACTGGAAATTCCGGTTAAACACAACAGTAAAATATGTCAGCTCTATCAACATAAAGCGACACATTAATTGATTATGTAAATACAGGACAGAATCTGATGTCAGTAGGGTAACATAGGCCATACTTACTCTCGGAATTCTTTGACCTTGGGGTAACCGGGGGCGACTGGGTTTGGTATCTTGGGGATATCCGCGGGTCTGTATCTATAAAATTAATACAGATTATAACTAAAAGTATGTGGACATTATAAAATATAGTGTAGTAAAACAAAATTATTTCATAAGAAATTGTAGGTAACTTTAACATAGTAAAAGCCATTAACAAATTACTGAAGCTAAAAACTTAACTATGAACTAGCAAAGTGAAAAAAATAAAAAAACTTAATTGGAATTGAATAAAAGGAATATAAAATACACAGAACATGATGAAATTGATCAATCCTAGCAAATCAATAAAGTTAAGCAACAGAAAATAAACCATTTATCAGAATTTTAACAAGTGAAATATCTACGTGGTGCCATTATGGAACACATGCCCGTCCGTCTATATCAGTGCACCAGGACAAATTCAGTAGATCATTCCAAAATTGGCAATATTATAGATTTAGTGTGTACATGCTAGTAGAAGAAATTTGTGTTTTAAAAGAGTTACAATAAAATATACAATCATTCAGAAATAAAACTCCATTCCAAACATGCTACAGTTCACCATACTGCCATACCATACATTAAAGTCGTTTCTATGACAACTTTCGGGCTATAAAATGATGTAAACACATATGATGAAATAAGCATTTTACATAAAATTGGTAAAAGCATTTGTTTTGGAATTTCAATGCAAAACCATGTAAAGTACTCCGAGACATTTGAATAACTAGGTATTAACGTAAATGTTTCAAGTTGTTCACAGGTGCGTATGTGCATTAAGTATCCAAGACAACTGAATAAATTTGTATTTAAGCCTTAACCCGCTAAGCATGACTATAATAGCCTTTGAGTCCATTGTAAACCCAGATCAGCCTGAGAGTAACTCAAAGGCTGATCAGTCATTTTCACCAAAACACCCCTTTGTAACATAAATTGAATTGAATTGGATTTTATAGTCGCACCAACAGCTAAGGTCATATGGTGACTTTCCAGCTTCCATTGGTGGAGGAAGACCCCAGGTGCCCCTCCGGACAATTTTCGTGCACGGGCGGGCACCTGGGTAGAACCACCGACGTTCTGCAAGCCAGCTGGATAGCTGCCTCACATTAAGATTCCTAGGCCCCTGAGGGATCGAACCTACAGCGGTGAGGGGCAAATGATTTCAAGTCAGAGACGTTAACCACTCGGCCACGGACGCCCCCTGTAACATAAATGGAATGGTCTTAAATTCAAAGAAAGAACAGTCCATTATATATATGTAGCGGTTAAGCAATGGTCATAGAAGCTTCTGGGTATGCCTCGAACAAAGAGTAATTTAACCCTTAACAGGCTAAAGCATGACTATGATAGCCTTTGCGTCAATTCTAAACCCGGATCAGCCTACGAGAAACTTGCAGGCTGAGGGTTTACAATGTCTGGCTGCTGATCAGTCATTTCCCCCAAAACACCCTTGTCACATAAATGGAATGGTCTTATATATAGCGGGTTAAGTGTTAAAAGTTGCGGGTTAAGAGTTAAAAGTTATCTGTTATAACAATGAATATTTACACTACATGCCATTTTCCATACGCGAGCATAGAACTCTGCAGTTTATTTCCTCATGAAGAATATTGCACATAATGCATTTGAAGTCTACCATATCTTATAAATTTACATCATTCTACATTGTAAGTTATTATAACCACTTTGTTACAAATTTCTATTCTTTATTAATAGGAACTTCTCACTCCCCTATACATGCATGCATTACAATTTAAATGTCTTCCTGTTTGTTTGTTTTTCATTTTCTTGCAATAAAATTGTGAATGGATACATTTAAACTATATTGCATTGTTACTGCAGAACCATTTTGTTGATTTATTTAAGGAAGACCTATTTTCAAGCTAAAAGTTTTGTTTTGTTGCAGGTGCAACTGGATTTTTTCACTTCCAAGAAAGAAAAAAAGAATTTTATACTACTGGGCGTTAGAAGTTCCTATTAGTGTAGGTTAATTTATGCATTGCATGACAATGTTGTATAACCATGAAACGTGCAGACGCCAATCTCACCAGAATGTTGTTTAACCATTAAACATACAGACGACAATCTAAGTAAATAGTTGACCAACTCCCGTGTCCACTCAGACAGAATGTTACAATTCTGCGACATGCGAGTTACTGCTATCCGACCTACTTAGATCCTGTATCGATCTTCACTAGAGTTGAATGTTAGTGACTAAAACAGCTTGTGTATTTCTGACAATCATAACTGAGCGCAAGAAGACCAATGCGATTATAAAAGTTTTAAAAATAAAGCTTAAACATGCAAGTCTATAGCTTTCTGCTATTCTTGTTTAATAAATATGCCATACTATGTATCTGGTCAGGAGGTTTCTGCCCCAAACCAGTTGGCCAGACATTTTTCACCCTTTCGGGTTACAAACCCACCTTTTACCTAAAATGTCATCCATCCGTTTTATCTATCAAGGAACTAGAAGGTGCATTTGTGTCACCTTCTGTGTGTTTGCTAAGTTATGATCTAGGTCAGGTAGCAGGTTAGAGTTTGATGAAAAAGGGCTCTGCTTGGCTTACTGGACATGTGTTACAACATTCCTCGGGGTAAGATGAAGATGTGTGTGAAGTTCCATGACCCATGGGATAAATACTTTTCAAGTTATGGCCAAGGTTAGGTTGCAGGTTAAAGTGTGATGGATGGACGGTCGACAATGACAAAAAACGGACAAAGTGATCCCTAAATGTCTGCCATGCTATGCAGGCACCACAACATAATTTAATGAACCACTGATTCTAGAATAGTTGTTTTTTCAATGAGAATTTTATAAATAAATAGAAGTCTATATTGACTTTTGTCAGATATATCCAAGGCCAAGCTGGTTTAGATCTTGAAACATCTAGGGGTCTAAATGGTTCGGAGACATATTTTTTAAACTGCATAACCCAACATGTATCAGCCAAAGTAAGTTCACCAGAAACACACAAATTATTTAAACATGTCATACGATATACATGTTAGTAAAACAGGTGCAATTATAATAAATAAAGTGTGCACATAATAGCAAACACAAACATTAAATAAATAAAACGTAATAAAGTGCTCAGAAAATTAAAAATAAAAGTAAAACATTGCATACAAATAAAATACACAGACTCGAGCTAAAATAGAAACACTATCACCAGTCCGTACGTTCAACCCATTCACCAGTACATGTGCTCAACCCATACAACAGTTCATATACTGAATGCATAAACCAGTCCATACATACACATAAACCCTAAGCTTAATGGTATACAAGTTTTCGTAATGGGATGTTTTCCACCTTGTATGTCATACAATCCTACAGTACGTAGCAGGTGCTGTTCATGTGTGGCCGAGCATGTAGGGACAATACCTTGATTTTAAATCAAATGAGCGTTATACCCCCCTCTCTTTTTGCAATGTTCTTATCTTGGTAATTATGACTGCCAAAACAACATTGGGTTGGAGGCGTTCACTGTCTGGCATAGATGTAAACTTGGTCAAAGTCGTATTCAAATATTTCATATAAAAAATTCACAAACTGGTCACATTACCCAAGAAATAGATGTCATATAGAGATCTTAAATATAGTATACAGAAAATAAGCTAATTTCAGGGAAATGACCTTGGTAAATGACCTTGAACATCAGAAGCCACTTTACTAATTTTATTAATTGGATAAAAAGATGAAATAGTTGATTACCATCAACAATAAGAAGGGAAGTTGGCAGAACGAAGATGATGTATAAAATCTCAATCTAAACCACAAAGGGCCGACAAAAACAGGGTTAATAAATTGTTAGTTTGGGTTAAAAATGGTTAAGTACACAAAATCTACATCGTTTACTTACATTTTCTTTGCACATCTAATCTTCCACGCATCATAGGACAGCAGGAACAATTTAATGGAATTTGGCATTCTGTTGCAAGGTGACTATTCTTTTTCAAGTAATTTGGTCTTTATTGACAGTTGGGTCTTTCAATGTGTGTCACAGAGTTTACATGTTTGTTTTATTTGTCAGAATGCTTCAAGAGTTGATTAATAACACTAACATGTAAAACTTGCTGTGTGATAGAACCCTAGTAAAGCTTCACATTTTCTTGCCGTGTGAAGCTTCACATTTTTTTGCCGTGTGATAGAACCCTAGTAAAGCTTCACATTTTCTTGCCCCGTGATAGAACCCTAGTTGAGCTTCACATTTTCTTGCCCCATGATAGAACCCTAGTTAAGCTTCACATTTTCTTGCCCTGCGATACAACCCCAGTCAAGCTTCATATTTTCTTGCCCTGTCGTAACCTAGTCAGGCTTCATATTTTCTTGCCCTGTGATAGTTCGGGCCTGGAATTGCAGGCTAACGACTTTAGGCTGAATACTGTTAACAAATTACAGACAGGTTGTAAAATTAAATTTATCTTGAGAAAACTAATAGGATTGGTATTGTCACATTGGAAAACTTTTATATAGAGAAAATATTATTCCCCTAAAATAAATTGGAAAAGAACTGCATGGACAAGCCAATAGAATGCACTTCCAGCTTCAAAATTCTCAACCAGGACTTCTCGTTGTTCACTTTATTCTACAATTCTTAAATACTTCTCATTTCATTCTAAAATGTCTTTATTTTTCATGCAATGTCACCGTATCATACAGGGAATTCTTTAACACATGCATTTCCCATAATTCATTATCAACTTGGAGGTGAATTGAATACACACCACATGTATCTTCATAGTTATATATTTTTATTCATATTAAATATAATACAAATTTCTTTTTTTGTAAATAAATATAGTAAATTTGCATTTTATATTTTGAATACATGAGTTACTATATAGCACAACCATTTACAGCAGAGAATAATGGGAAGGCAGGTGAGGGAATTCTGGGTAATAATGTCTGCAGATTTTTACTGAAACTTGGTGTGCAGTGCAAATAGACGTCGATACTGAAAGCGTGAATTTCGAGTTATTTTCTCTTGCCAAGACATGATTCATGTTTAATTCTTTTCATAATGAAATAAATCTGAAGTGCGATGGAAGTTTAAGAGAAGTAAAAAGTGTATATTTTTCTTATTTTTCTCCATTGAACTTGAATGCTGTACATATGATTAATTTTAAGCAAATATCAACAGTGTGCAGAATAATTAAAGAATCTGTTTTCTCAATCTAGTCTGGTCAGTGGATGTCTGGGGAGAAATATACAGTTTAAAGAAGATCGCAGGAAAGATTTTCTAGCATACAGTTCTACAGTATTTTGTGATAACGAGAACTAAGCAGCAAGTTTTAAGCAACACGGTGATAGAAAGCAACAAACACAAAGGCTGTAAATGGAATAGCCTCGATTGATCTTCGTGATATATAGATGAAGCTTTATCGAAATACCATATCGAATACCATATTTAGTAATGTGGTTCCTGTTGTTTTTTAAGAAATAATTTATATATATAAACTGAAAATCAAGATTTTTATATAGAAGACAGAATTTTTGAATAAGAATGCTTATATCATGATTTCTTTTAGAAGACCAATTCTTTAATTTTTCTTAGGGCAACTGAATTGTGGGTAATGCATGATAAGTATAATAAATTCAAAATGGCAGTCTACAATCAGACTTCGATGTGAAATAAATTGCCATATCTTTTTACCATTTCCTTTAACAGTATTTCTTGTGTTTTTCTGTTAACTCTGAACGCCTGCTTTGAGGGAGATCATTTTACACATCTGAACTTCTCAGTATTTTTATTATTATTGTAATTATTATCAACTGTCTAAGGCCTGCATCTGTGTTGTATTCATTTGGTATTAGACAACTTTAAAAACAAATCTGTGGAACGAATTACTCCCTGAACTCCATCAACCTGCCTTTTGTCTTATTGCTAGTTGAATTTATAAATTACATAAGCCAGCATATAGATATGAAAGAAATATGATACAGTTACTTGACAAAGTCCTCATTACCGAAACTACAACTTACTTTTGTACTTCTGCCATAAACTGGTTACAATATCCCTACTGAAGGCGGCCATGCCAGCTTTCCTCTTTTAAATCTAAGTCTAGCTCACATGTCCTCTCTTTAATCTAACATTTCTCGCCAAGATGTTTGATTTATTTTTGCCAAACATCTTGCTGAGGTAGACTTACAGACTGGTTCTTTGATTTCAGTATTCAACATTTTAAGTTGAGTTTAGGCCATAGGGGACTAGTCTCTGGTGTGGTAGACATACATTATGTGGTTTTGGTGTGGTAGACATACATTATGTGGTTTTGATTAAAGAACTACACATATGTAAGTTATGCAGGCACACGTGTAGATCATATCGGCACAATGCACAACTATACATATGTAGGTAATGCAAAATATATATATATGTCACATGAAGATATATACAGTAAATACTAGACAATGATTGTTGAATGCATGACATAAAGCCTGGTACACTAAACAAGTAAGTTGGAAATTAGTCCGCGTAAACTGGAAGGCCATGCCCAATGTCGTCAAGCTCTCTGTGTGTTGTACGTACCATTCCATGCTCTCCTAACTTACTTATATGTTGAACAAAGCTTTAGGGATTAGAACACCGTTTAATTTACATCTTATAAATATGACCTTACCCTAAAACATTTAAGGTTTGGTTTCTTGGTAAAGCTAAATTACTCAATTCTGGTCAACAGAGATCTTATCCCAGTGTAAGGACACAGTTAAGGCTGTACAAAAAATAAATGTGTTACTCAGGTTACTGACCAAATGACCCTAGTTTGTTTCTTTGAGAAAAAAATAATTTATTATTTCTTAAATAAGCTGTAAAGGAACAAGAAATATCACCTAACAGTATCCGTAATAAAAGGGACCAAAGCTATACTTTGGCATGGTTCTAAAGTTCTTAGGTAAAGCTCCGATTGACAGAGATCTTAACATAAAATACAGTTAATAGTGTCCGTAACTTTAAAGCCATTTAACTGGAAGAGATTCAACGTACACTTTGGCATTGCTGCACCATGGGAAATTAATTTGTTTACTATGACATAAACATCATCGAAATTGATTACCTCCTGCATCTTTTGTCAACGAAGCATGTACGCAATAATGCATTTAAAACTGAGCTGACATTTCCATTATCTAGATAGTGGTAAAATGCTACATACATATGACATACCGTAATCAATTTCATTGATGTTCACATCACAATAACGTAAAGGCATTAGTTTCCAATGGTGTCGGGTAAAAGCTTTGGTCGACAGAGATCTAATATAATTCGATGTAAGACAACAAAGTTAATCTGTGATATTAAAGCGATCAAACTTGCACTTTGGCAACAAAATAATTACTAAAATGTACGAGAGTGTAAACTTAGCCTACCCATAAATTAAATGCGTACAAAAACATGAATATGTAATATGACTCAGCAGTTAATTTATTGGCATAAAATTGCACATGAAAGTCAAACTAGCATCTGGAAGTAAAACTACAATGCAAACAATGAAACTAAAATTGCAATCCCAATGAACATGAACGTTTCTTAATAGGAACCAAGAGTTACGCTGTTTTTTTTCTTCAAAACTGAAGCTGAAAGATGCATGAAAAAGTACAAAATTCAAAGAATAATCTTTAAAAGTAACAAAAATGTGAGAAAATCTTTTCTCCAATTCTATATTTCGGAGCCACAACATCCTACCAGACGTCGACAAACCCTCATGACAATACAAACTAAAATTATTTATACCGGTAACAAATTTGGGTTTAAAACAACACTGTTGTAACATACTTCTTTATTGATAAGTAATTAAAACAGTGTTGCACCAAACCCACAATAATGATGAATGCAAAAATGATAGATTTCTACTTTTAACCAATGTCCTGTTATTCTACGAGGAATAATATGGATGTCACATGGTACGCGAATGAATAGCTGAATTGCCAGATGACAGAACTCGAGTTGTCCATGTTGAATACAAATTGACAAGAACTACGGTACCTTTAACCTTAAACTGCTAAGCACTACTATAATAGCCTTGGCATCCATTGTAACTCGCAGGCTGATCAGGGTTTACAATGTTTTTCCCCAAACACCCTTTTGTCACATAAATGGAATGGTCTTAATTCAAAGAAAGAACAGTCCATTATATATATGTAGCAGGTTAAGGGATAATAGCAAAAATTATTGCCACTGGGTGTTACCTATATATAATGTTAAATGACCAAGGAATGATTTCAGTTTGCTAACGTATGACTGATCTTGTGATTAAACTGGAGAACAACTACAGGTGCCAGTTCCACCAACAATGGCTTAAGATTTACTGACATACCTAAAAAACTTAATCAGCTTAAGTCACCAAAATTTGTTTGTTTGTATGGTGTTTTATGTCGTTTTCAACACATGTAAGGTTATTATATATGAAGATTGATTTTTTGTGGTGGACACAGACCACCCACTTTCCCTCGGCAGAACCAGTACCGTACAACTCCCGCTATCTGTAAGAATTGACACTTCCTCAGAAGTCGAGCTCCCAGTGGGATTCGAACCCGCAGCAGTGAGAGGCGAAGGTTTACAATGTCGTGAACCAAGTCACTAAGTAAACTTTGCTGAAATATGCTTTACCAACATAACTTAAGGCTCACCTTAACAGACTTTTCTTAAATTTTACTTTTTACTGAATGAAACTGATTTGGTGAAACAAGTTTCCCTAACTAAAGAAAACAGTTATGTTTTTAAGTAGCTAAGCAGAAACTTGAATATGTTGGCAAAACCATCGCAAGTTACAAGAAAATTCAAAACGGTCTCCTAACTGTGATGCATCTCATTTTCTCTTACAAGAATAAAACAATTTTTATAAATGAAATATGGGTATAATGTATATCTATATATGTACAAAATCTAACAGTTATTATAAACCTCTGTAACTCATTGTAACAGCTGTATATACATATATATAATCCCATTTCCGTAACGCAATAATGTTTCGTACATTAGATAAATATGAAAAAGACGAAAAAATATCGAAGTCATTCATAATGAATCCCACTGTTTTAAAAAATTTAATCTTAGCAAAATGGTTTTGATAAACTTGAACTTTGTCTTACACAATTAGACAACAAAAAACGTTACAAACTTTTAAAGGAAACACATGGCAATTTTGAGTTGTGGACTTCACACATTTTTTGAAACTAGCTAACATACAACAATAATTGAAAAACTTGCATAATTATTTTTTTCTAAAAGTTTAATTATCGCAGACAGATTGACGACTGAAATAATTCATACAGGGTGCATAGGATGTATTGTGTAATAGATTTTTTTCTGATTTATTTCCGAGGAAGGTTTTACAGTCTTTCTGTAATTATACTGAAAGTTCAGTAAGATCTTAAATGTGAACATGGTGTAGTTTTACCTGAACACTGCATATGCAAATGTGGAAACGTGGCTCCATCGTAAATGGAGTCTACAATAGAATGTGTAGCAACTCTGCAGTTCTGCAGGTTAGAAGGTTCTAGGCCCATTCTCCATCTAGATATAAATGGAGGATGAGCCTGGCATGTTCATTCCTGTTTGGTGCGCCGTAAAACCTCAATTCAATTCAATTCTACCTGAGCATAGGACTGACGGCTTTACATCTCCTCAGAAGGATGGCATGCTGTAACATAACCTTGACCAAATAAGATACTGAGGGAATATGTCTGAAAAACCGGGGACATGAACTCACGGGGAATCGAACCCAGAACCTCGGGATCTAGAAGAAAGCATGCAAACCACTGTCTCCGCAGGTTCAATTTTTCAGAAGTGAGTTATTTCCCTTTTGATGAAAAAAACGTCACTTTAAAGAAAATTGCATTTTTGGTGGTGAAAATAAAGCCATGTGTCCCTTTGAAGTGTAACAATAACCAAATTTATTTTGCTTTATATGTAATTAATCTGTTATGACAATTAGAAAGCAAGTAATTTCATTATATAGGTTAAACTTTATTACATTCAGTACCTTATAATGAATGCATATTTACAAGAATTTTAATAACTAATGACACACATAGTAATTTGCATATATATAGACTATAAATGATTTGTAACAAACATATTATTTTAACATTAATAACAGCATACATAACCTCTATATACAGAAATAATCAAATGAATCATTCAAACACATTTCCAACTGCATGGTCAAATGCAATTTAAAAAACAAAGTTATGTAAAAACCTCCATTTGACTGAAAAGAAATTATCAAAACATTTTGAAAATGTGAATATTTGGGACAGCCCCAGCAACAGGTTTAACTCCCCTTGCCAACAGATTTGCTACGAGACACTTTGGCGGGTTCAGCACCTATCTTGTAAATAATGCGCTGTTTTAAACTTCTAATTCAGTTTTTCAATTCTGCCCCCACTTGGACAGTCCATGTATCTAATTATAAAGGAAAATGAATATCATGAACAAACATTCCTTTAAACTATTGATAATGTTTATAAAATGAAAACATTCCTTGGCTACATTTCAGACAATCAATTTACAAAATCTAGAATAAAAAAAATCAGATAATTGGTTATTATAGACTGTTATAGTTAAAATATGAATTTTCAACCCCTTGCCAATCGTCTAGGCATTTCACCTGTGAGGAATTATATATATACACATAAAATCAAGTTCTGTCTGGGCTTAACTTGTTTTTTACACTGAAATGCTCTATTCTTTATTCAAAACAAAACCCATTGTACAATTAATTAGGGAGCATAACTCTTGTAAAACCATTATACAATTAATTAGGGAGCATAACTCTTGTAAAACCATTATACAATTAATTAGGGAGCACAACTCTTGTAAAATAGAAATCTCAAATATTTATCACATAAATCTACAATGTACTTTAGTACTTTTCATATCAACATAATATCAGACCCACAGCTTCCTAAATTTTAAGGCAGAGTACTACTTGATCTCTGTTTATTTTAGTCAACCAACGTGAACTGGTTGAATTACCTCCCTCAGATAATACCAGAGGTGAGGTAACCCAACCTGGCCTGTAAAGTAAGTGCTATTAAAAGATGACATTTTCTGAGTATTATACATACATGCACACATGTACAAATTAATGCCATTTATAATCTATTCCATTCTCATTTTTGATCAACCAAAGATAATTAATACAAATTTCAAATAATACCTTTTCAAAATTCAATACTTCCAAGTTGTAGACAGATGGGCTTGCATAAAATATCAGCCTGGTATGTAACACAAGCTTTGTCAGTTATTTGATTTTTCCCCAATATACATGTTTGGTTTAAATACTAGTTAATACAGCATCAATGTGTAGCTTCAAGTTAACCCTTAACCTGCTAAGCACGACTATAAATAGCCTTTGGATCCATTGTAAACCCAGATCCTGTGAGCTGATCAGGGTTTACAATGTCAGGGTTTACACTGATCAGTCATTTTCACCAAAACACCCCTTTGTCACATAAATGAAATGGTCTTATTCAAAGAAAGGACAGTCCATTACATATATGTAGAGGTTTAAGGGTTTCAACAGTAATACACCAATAGTTTACATATCTTTCAGGAAAGGACAAATAGTATCAATTCATAACTTTCACATCTGGTCAACTTCCGGTAGGGCGAGATATTCAGTAGGTGAAAATAAAGGGGTTTACTCTGACTTTATCAATTTCTATATGAAAAATAAAAATATTAGACCATGATTTAAATTAAATGTATCCATATTGGTGTTTTAAAATCAGACAACACCAAAAGAAGATACATAGATGTACACAAAAAACAAAACTTTTAATATAATTATCACTACAAACTAGTTTAATAAAGGGCTAAAGTCAGTTGAGTACCAACGATAAACACCGAGTTTACCCCCTACCAAAATGTGGAGGTCTTTTATTTTATTGATCACTGATTGGTCAAATTATTTTGATGATGTCATGTGAAAGTTATGAATACAACAAGCTTAAAGGAACATACGACAATCTTGCAGGTCATTGTTAACAATCACGCATCAAAGAGCCCAAACCTATATAAAATACTCCACCTAAACCAAATATATATATTAATAACTGATTTTTTTTCAAATACATTTATTTGGTGTGCTTGAAAAAAGCTAGTGTCACACATTAGTTTGCAACATCTAGCTATTTCTCTCTCCAGGTTGGTTTTGTTTATTTGGAAAAAAACAACAAATTGGTTTATCTTTCATCGGTTTTAACATGAACCTAATATAGTTGTGATTTTCTTTAAAACACCAGAACTCACAAGATGGGAAAGTATATCAAGATTGCCAAGTGTCCCTTTAAGGTTGTAGGAAGTACTAATACACCAGCTAAAATATCTTTGAGCTTGGGTACTGTCATAACTCATATGAAAATCAGTTTTAAAACTTTGACATAATTGGTGAATACTAATTAAACAGATGAAATGACCTTGACGTATCTGTTGCTAGGTAAGGGGTCAGTCAACGGCACTGAGTGACTGACCTTGACATCTGTTGCAAGTTAAGGGGTCAGTCAACGACATTGAGTGACTAACCTTGACATCTGTTGCAAGGTAAGGGGTCATTCAACGACACTGAGTGACTGACCTTGACATCTGTTGCAAGGTAAGGGGTTAGTCAATGACACTGAGTGACTGACCTTGACATCTGTTGCAAGGTAAGTGGTCAGTCAATGACCTTGACCATTATGAATAGAAACACTTGTTATCAGTTTATTAAGGAAACTTAAGGCTTTATAAGGTATTTAACACTTTTTTAATAATTACAGCATGGTGAATAAAGATGAATCTAATTTCTATACTTTTGCAAAAATGATATGTATAATGGAACCAACATTTAGGCGTCATTTTCTTCAGAAGAATCAACGGAAAATATTGCGACAATCAAATCACGATATCCGCGGAATGGAATCTATGAACCTGGTAGTGTCTGAATACGACAAGATATTGGGGTAATGGAATCTAAAAGTAGGACAAGTTATCATCAGAAGTATCGAAATGACTTATCCGCACCTGCCCGTGCTCCACCGCGGTTGGATCCAGACATGGGTGGCGGCGGCGGTGGTGGGGCATTGCCATTAATGTAACTACTGTAGTCGCCACTCAAACGTCTGCCTTGACCCTGAAACAGAGATAGCATCGTTGAGAAATCTGGGTTGATGGGTAGCGGGGTAGGGAAGGAAAGTGGTGAACAAATTATTATGTTAGAACATACTAAATCTTTCTTCACTGTACATTTACATTATAAGAAGATATCAAAATATATTTTGTGATGGCCATCTAAATTACACCAGTCTTTTTTTAAGATTATATTTAAGAGCATAGATAAATTCAAATTAACAGTTAAATCATTATTCTTTAAATCTCAAAATGCTATTATTTTTTTTAATTGTCGTTTTTAGTGTCTTTGTATATTAAACATATCTTAAATAGTTTTGAAACAAAAAAACAAACAAATTTATCAAATATTGCCAAATAAAGGAAGCTTCAACCAAACCAACAGGCATTCATGCTAAATGATGTTGCTTTTCTACAGAAACTATGCGAACAGTGCACATTTCTTTATCAAAATTGAATATTATAACCAATAATTCCAAAATAACATGCATTTTTTATGACTGTAGAAAAGTAGGCGAACAAAAAAAATAATTAAGCCATATCTTCTGAGAATCAACATTCATGACATCTAATTGACAATTAAAATATTCTAAATTTATCCAACTGAAAATTTACATTTTAAAATTTAATCTTTGTCACATAACCATTTAACCCTTAACCCGCTAAGCACGACTATAATAGCCGTTGCGTCCATTGTAAACCCAGATCAGCCTGCGATCATGGTTTACAATGTCTGGCTGCTAATCAGTCATTTCCCCCAAAACACCCCCGTCACATAAATGGAATGGTCTTAATTCAAAGAAAGAACATACCATTATATATATGTAGCGGGTTAAGGGTTAAAATTTTAATCGCTTTATCTTTGAATTATTTTCCAAGTTCATCTTATAAACAGTATACACCACTGGCAATAAAAGTATTTACTTTATTATAGAATTAATTTGACTGGTTGTGTCAGGGTTCAAAGACGCTTTGAGCAGAATTCACGCACAAAACATGAAGGACAGGCATAAAAACAAGAATTCCTGTCAATAATGACGCTAGCTTCATGATAAAGTAAACATCTGTCAACAATGATGCTAGATTCATAATAGAGTAAATGTCTGCCAATAATGATGCTAGCTTCATGATAAAGTAACCGTCTGTCAATAATGACGCTAGCTTCATGACAAAGTAAACATCTGTCAACAATGATGCTAGATTCATAATAAAGTAACCGTCTGTCAATAATGACGCCAGCTTCATGATAAAGTAAACATCTGTCAACAATGATGCAAGATTAATAATAAAGTAAACATATGTCAACAATGATGCTAGATTCAATAAAGTAAACATCTGTCAATAATGATGCTAGCTTCATGATAAAGTAAACGTCTGTCAACAATGATGCTAGATTCATAATAAAGTAACCGTCTGTCAATAATGACGCTAGCTTCAATAAAACAAACATATGTCAACAATGACGCTAGCTTCATGATAAAGTAAACATCTGTCAACAATGATGCTAGATTCAATAAAGTAAACATCTGTCAATAATGATGATAGCTGCATAATAAAGTAACCGTCTGTCAATAATGACGCTAGCTTCATGATAAAGTAAACATCTGTCAACAATGATGCGAGATTCAATAAAGTAAACGTCTGTCAATAATGATGCTAGCTTCATGATAAAATAAACATCTGTCAAAAATTATGCTAGATTCAATAAAGTAAACGTCTGTCAATAATGATGCTAGATTCAATAAAGTAACCGTCTGTCAATAATGATGCTAGCTTCATGATAAAGTAAACATCTGTCAATAATGATGCTAGTTTACTGATAAAGTAAACATCTGTCAACAATGATGCTAGTTTCAATAAAGTAAACATCCAATAATGATGCTAGCTTCACAATAAAGTAAACGTCTGTCAATAATGATGCTAGTAAACATCTGTAAATAATTATGCTAGATTCAATAAAGTAAACATCTGTCAATAATGATGCTAGTAAACATCTGTAAATAATGATGCTAGATTCAATAAAGTAAACATCTGTCAATAATGATGCTAGCTTCAAGATAAATGTCTGTCATTAATGATGCTTGCTTCAAGATAACGTAAACATCCAACAATAAGGATGCTGGCTTCAAGATAACGTAAACATCCAACAATAAGGATGCTGGCTTCAAAATAACGTGAACATCCAACAATAATTTTGCTGGCTTCAAGATAACGTAAACATCCAACAATAAGGATGCTGGCTACAAGAGAAGGATGCTGGCTTAAAGATAAAGTAAACATCCAACAATAAGGATACTAGCTTTAAGATAAAGTAAACATCCAACAATAAGGATGCTGGCTTCAAAATAAAGTAAACATCCAACAATAAGGATGTTGGCTTCAAGATAAAGTAAACATCCAACAATAAGGATGCTGGTTTCAAGATAAAGTAACCATACATTGATAATGATGCTAGCTTCATGATAAAGTAAACAGAATTATTGCCATTGGTGTATCTGCTTGAAATGTCATTGACTGAAGACATGGCTCACCCTGAGTTGTCCAATGATACCAATATTCAGAAACATGATAGGATATTTTTATATAAAGTATATGTTGTAACCCACAAATCCTTAGCAATTAGAAGCATTAAATTTAAACGGTCTCTTCATTAAACTTCATTACCCATTTACTATATAAAGAGCTCACTGATTGGGAAGAAATCTAATCAAAATCACATGAAAATCAGCAATACTTTTTAGTATTGCAAGTTACCCATCTTTCTATACTGAACCAAACAGCTAACGCACCATTAGACGATACCTTTAATGTATGAACTTATCATATGCTGACTGGTAACATTGGAGACAGGTGATTTGAATGATTTTTTTTAATTTACAGTCGTTATTGACAAGCTATTTGTCTCGTTCAGAATGAAATTTGTTTTGATTTATTAATTGTTGTTATTGAGATTAATTTAAAGGTATTGCCTACCAGTGCATTAGCTGTTTGGTTCAGTATAGTTAAAATGAAATCTTTGGACGAACAGTTTTACAAAATGGACTTATTCCCGTCTAAAAATAATGGCAAGACTTCGCAACCTTGCATAAACAAAGGTCTAGATCAAGAACCGTAACTGTTTACAACCTATTATCTACATTGGCCCCATCAATAACCTTTGCAATGGCTTTAATTAGTAACAACTGTGTTATTTTATATGCTATAATATGTCACACAACCAGACATTCTTTGATATAGTTTCTCTATGCTGTCTGCCTGGATAAAACCATTCTGTTCTGTTGGTGTTCAATGCATTATTTCAGTTATGTTTTCAATGTATCATCAATGACTTCACAAATTTAGTCATCTTTGTCTTCTCTCATTTGTTGAATACATCATGGGAACAGAATGGTCTCAAGATGTCAGACAGCATTTAAAGTCATGTCATTGAATTTAATGCAGGCTCGTTTATGAACTGAATTGTATATTTCAAACGTTTTGAATATAGAAGTTTTTGGAGAGTGCCCTAAACCAAGTGCTTGATGTTAATAAAGCCAGCCATGATGGTCATCATGGCCCTCATGGCCCATCAGTATGATAGAGATTACTATACTTGATAGGTAAATGGGAGACAACGCAACATATGAAAGTCAATTTGACATTTGCAAGATATCTGCTACCTGCATATAGTTTGAGTTTTGATCAATGCTCAGAGATATCTAGACAGGCAGGGCATAGATATCTAGACTGGGTGCAGATAGTGGAATGCGTGGTTCAGTGGTAGAGCGCCGGACTTCAGATTGAAAGGTTGTGGGTAGATCCTCGCCATGGCCATTTTATTTATCCTTGAGCAAGATAATTAATCCACATTGCGCAGTACTGGTTCTACCCAGGAAACCTGCACATAATCTTCGAAAGGGGGTGTTGGAGTATCAATATATATATATATATATATAGAGAGAGAGAGATATCTAGACAGGGTGCAGATAACTAGTCAGGGTGCAGATTATATCTTGACAGGGCGCAGATATCTAGACAGGGCGCAGATATTTTGACTTGACAGGGCGCAGATATCTAGACAGGGGGCAGATATCTAGACAGGGCAAAGATATCTGGAGAAGGCACAGACATGTAGACAGGGGGCAGAATTGGAATGCATACTGCAACCCAGATATCTAAACAGGGAATAGGGCAAGTGTATTTAGTAAGCATTAACTGTCAACTCCTTTCAAATTGTACATGGAAGGCAATTTATTTCTGTTAGTTACGATCAATGACATGACAAAGCGTAAATTATCCTTCACCAATATGTTTAAGTGAACAGTAATCTTACGCGTGAAATAATACTCCTAATGATATAAGCATTAATAAGACGGAATCATCTGCAAAGTTAAAAATGTGGTTAGTGTAAGAATATAATAACTATAAACATTTTGACTACAAAAACACAGCAAAACAATATCAAGTAAGAAAATAACAGTTATTATCTCAATAAACATAAAAAAACTTCTACATCAAATCAGTTCTTTCTCAAAATTTAAGGAATGAACCTTATTACAAATTAAAATGTTGAATAAATTGTCCCAACAATCTTATGTTCAAATATAAGTACTTCAAATATAGTAAAAAGATTGACAGTTGAAGTGGAATTAATTTTTAGATTCTCATTTCATTTTGTTTTGGAGAGTACAATAAAAAAGTCATGTGTATTGATTTTTCTTACGAGAAAATTATGATTTGAGAGAAAATTTAGATTCTCATTTCATTTTGGAGAAGAAATAAATTAAAAGTCCATGTGTATATGTTTACTTAAGGATAGGAGATTTAAAGAGATGGGTGGATAAATGAGAATATAAATATTAGTTTTACTTTACCTTATATACTTTAATATATAAAGCAAGCATTATTCTGATGTAAATGCCTTACTCAGAATAAAATGTTTCTATAATGATACAATTTCTACAACTAATATTTCTTCCAAGAAGTCCTTGATAACAGGTAACAGGACAACCTATAGTAAAGAGGGGTTAGCTTAAATACACTTTTTTTTTTCTTCTTTTTTTTTTTTTGCAAGTACATGTCCTGAGTAACAGACGATAAAGGAAAATATTTATCATTTCATAAAGTATAACAAATCATTTCATGAGCATTTATCATTTGATAACACTTGGTGGAATATGGCGTGATCTTTGGCCAAAGATTTACATTCATTTCGGTCAAAAACAATTTAATGTATCATAGAACAATACCTTAGAATTAGGTCTGAATGGACAATGTTTCAATGTTGTTTTGTGCCATTTTTAGCACATATTAGGCCATATATGACGGTCGATTTTTCGTGGTAGAGGCAGACCACCCCATTTTTCCTGGGTAGAACCAGTACTGTATACCTCCCATCCTCCGTAACAATCGACACATTCTCACTTGACAAGTTGAGCTCCCAGTGGGATACAAACCCGCAGCGGTGAGAGGGGAGAAAGTTTTAGATGTCTTTATTATCAAGGCCACAGATAAAAAACTTCTGTAATTACTATTCTAAGTCGTTAAATAATCAGCCATGTGCTGCGTATATATTATACACTTCCTAACCCTGGGTGTTCACTAGTACAGTTACATGTGTCGAGGTAAAATTAGTTGGCGTGAAAAATGCATAAATTAAAGCATATATAACAGTCTTCTACTAATTTCTATATATTCCTTATAACTTTATTTCCTATATAAATGTCCATGCCATGCTACTGTGATCACATCATGTGCAATTTTCTTTTGATTCAAGGTATATGGTCTGATTTTCAAAGCTATTGCATTTAAATAAATCACGACAATTAACAATTTAATTCAGTCTATTAATTCTTTAATTGACAATTAAGTTAATGTGATTAACAGTTTAATTCATCTTTAAGATGAAAATTCAAAACAAGCAGGTGTTTTTCTACTGAATGAATCTTAAAGTATCATAAAAATAAATTCATAAGGAAATGTTAGCTTTAAGAAAACTTACAGCTTGGAGTAAATCATTTTAAAACCATTTTTAATTTTGGATCAAACTTACTATACATGTCGGAACTTCTTTGCTACTTAATGGATTACCATTTACAAAGAAAGTTTGTCATTTACAAAGAAAAGTGTACATGCTATGAACATCTTCGTTAGCAACCTTTGCACCTTCTGGCACAGTTCTTCCCGATAACTAATTCATCGGTACTTGCAACGAGTTGGGCAGCAATACATCCTAAAGTAATGACATGCAGAAGTTAGAAAAAGCAAAAAAATAAATACAAGTCATTCTTGTAATACACCCATTTCTTAAAGCTGCACTAGCTTCGTTAACTTTAATCACAAGTTAAAGCTGTAATCTCCTTATAAAATGTAAATCCATAATGAAAAGCTTAAACTGCAACTAACATACAATCAATAACAATCAAAATCTGTAAAGCTTTGTTTATTTCCTTAAAGCTTTGATTATATCCTAACCTATATTACCTCATGATTACACAAGGGATTTCTAATTTAACCCAGTTTGGCCCTTTCTTAAAGCACTTGGTTCATCATCAAGTTACGGTAGCGTTTCAAAGCAAGCACAATTTCAAGCTGTGCATAGTTTATCAGCGATTCTGAGATATATTCACTTCCATGAAGAAATGCAAAAATGTAAAACTCTTTACGCAAGAAATAAGTCATGAAATACAACGATCACTGAGATAAGACCTTCTGAACTGTTTCCTTATTGATGAATATATTTATCCTTTATTCGTGTATATTCATGCAAAATACAGGGGAAAATTAATTAAATTTCGGGCTACATTGTATGTTCGTGTATTGCATGCCATTGAGGTGATCTGGGGATTGACCAGAGATGTAATTGTGCATGCATAGTGTTGAAATTAGGATTTAGTTTTCTCAGCATTAATCCATTTAGCTTGTGGTGCTACTAACGATGCAGATCAGCGGATAATTTAACAGATTGCCAGATTGCGTCTGGTTAAACCATGTCAAAAGTAAACATATAAAGTGTACAGGATTTGAAAATCCCATTTTTTATTCCGTTATGTTTGCAACTTAAAAGCAGACGAGGCATTGATTTAAAAAACTTAAATACTGTCGTAAAATGGGTCAGTAAGACTTTTCTGTTTTTGTCTAAAACACAAATTTAAAGCATTCTAAAACAGAATTAAATAAGCAAACATAGTCACAAGTGCATTATCGTGTTAATTAAGCAATTTTAAAAAGATATTTGTATTACACTATATTAAAGCGATGTTTGAAGCGAAATGAGAGCAGTCACACGCAAAGTAAAGAGGCAAATAATGCAATGCAATATGTATGTTGTTATTATTAAATAATGCAATGCAAGATGTATGTTGTTATTAAAGTTGCAGACTTTAAACAAATGCACAACGTAATACGAGAAGTTTAAATGGGTGTTTAGGCAAAAAGGGAATACATGTCTCTACAGTGTGGTTGTTAATGTGTCGCTATTTCTGATACATTCATGTATGGATGCAATTTTGCCGCAATATTGCCGCAGCATTGACAAAGTTCTTACTCGACATGTCTCATTCGCACAACATTTATACGGATTGGGGACTAGTGGCGACTGTACGGATCCTAAAAGAACAATAGTTTGGTTTGTCTTAAAACACAGGCAAGCATTAGTTAAGGCTTAATGTATTAACATAAGTCTAGTTTTCTCATATACAAATTTAGTTTTTCAAAGATTTAGGAAAAAGGTCAATGACAAAATTAGTTAGCCGCAAATCGAACTACGGATCTGTGTAACATAGGCATGTTCATGTATTAACATATCCTGGAAATGCAAATATATATGATGTAAATATAGAATACATCAGGGTTCAAATTTAACACTTATTTACTTGCTAAATGCAAGTAGATTTGTGCAGATTGCAAGTAGAAAATATTAGCACTTGCTAAATTTTGCAAGTACTAAAAGAAACCCACTAAGTCTAAATCTACGTTTATTCACTAAACATATTCATCAAACTTAGTAAAATAGGTGCATAGTAAATATAATGATACATTACTATCTGTTGAGTGTTAAAATGTCACCATTTACATGTATAGCATTACTGCTACCTCTAAATTATTAACGCAAGTCCCCTGCTTAAAATAGCAAGTAGAAATCTTGGCACTTGCCCACACTTTAGCAAGTGGCTAAAAATATTAAATTTGACCCCTGATACATTTACAAAGATGGTCCTATATGAATACAATATTAAACTAGAAGGGTGTTCCTCAGAACACTTGTGTCGCCTGCCATATGCTTATTTCAGATTGAAAAGATGTGAAGTTTCACGAACATAAGTCAAATACTTTTTAAGTTAAGGCCATTTATGGGTTTGGTTAGGTTGCAGGTTATGAAAAGGGGCATAACTCTACCAAAATTAAAGTCCGAGTTATTGGACATGTGTAACAACATTCTTTGAGGTAAGATGAAGAGTATGAACATAGGTCAAATTGGTCAAGATTAGGTTGTAGGTTAAAATGTGACAAAAGTCCAGACTGTATTGTGCCCATCGCGTCAGGTATACCTTGACGTGTTCGTTGGCGGACGGACTATAAACCTTAGAACTACACACACACGGTTAAAATGTGACAGACGGATGGATGCCAGACAATGGACAATGTGATCCCTAATTGTCTGCCTTGCTATGCAGGTAACACAAAAAGTAGATCCCTTGGGGATGTAACAACAAACGGTAAAACAACAAAGGGGTTCAATGTAGGGACAGGGCACTAGTCAGCTTTTAGGGGACTGGGGCCAGGGCCCTCAGGAAGAGGAATTTTGCATTGTTTTCATATGAAAGGGGAATTTCTAAGAAACGCAAATTATTATTTTTTTTATTATTTAAGTGGCACCAATAATGTACCATTCCAAATTGAAAAAAGCTGTTTTTACTGTACTGGGAGTTTAATAAAAAAAATAACATTGAATTTTTCGCAGGAAAAGGGAAAAAATATATCCTTTTAGGGGAGGGGAATGGCCAAACGAGTGCCCTGAGGGAAATAACAAGGCGCATCATGGGTTCATGTCAAATAAAAGTTAAAACTTTCAGAATTTTATTCTTTATAATGTCTCTTTTCAAAATTCCAAAATGACACACCTAAATATTACTCAAGAAATATATTGCAAAATATATTTATAATACAAAATGACTGTTTAACCCATAAAAGCACCTTATTTTATACATGTTTAAACAATAACAGAGACATAGCACAAGTAATCAACATCACAACACAAGTTCTCTCCCATCTATAGTTCCACTGATGGGGGAGACAACACCTGTATAATGTTAATAGCTCGGTACCATATCTCTTCAAGAGACCGGAAGCGAACCATCCTAATAGGCCTTTATTTCATTTTGCAATGCAAATGTATTGAGGTGAGCTTTATGTTTTGTCCCATTTAAGAAAAAAACTTGAAAAAACTAGAAACATTTACTATTCGACAAGCTTTTGTTGTATAAATTTCATTTATTAATTCAGGGGATTTGTTTTTTAAATGGGAATAATTTCGTTTTGAATCAATTAAAAAAATATTTTTTTCTCAGCAGTAGCTTGGGACCACTGCTGGGTTTACCGCAGTATTTGCAAATTATCAGTCAAATAAATAAGATCATTAAATGACATCCGAATCTCCTCCAGTCCCTTTAAGCCATGAAAAATGCAGTTTTTAGTATATTACTATTGTATAAGACATGGCTTATCATTAAGATAAAAACTGAAATATTAAAGTGCAACTATATTTATCGTTAGATCTATATGTTACTTATGTTAACAGCACAGTTCGCTAAAGCATTAACTTTTTAAACGTTAAAACACCAGTGTTGTAAGACAAAACACAAATAGAAAATTGAAAGTTTTTGCGCTAGACTTGCAATTCAAACAAGGTCTGTGGATGCTCTACTGGCTAAAGATAAAGTTGTATGCATAAGGGGCCATAACTCTTTCAAATATAGTTCAACCGGAACATGGTGATGATATATGCAACTAGTCTTGGTACTGCTCATCCCTGACAAGTTTCATTGAAATCCAGCCAGAGGTTCAGGAGAACTATCTGTACAAAGTTAGTGTATTAAAACCTTTAAGGGGTCATAACTCTGCCAAAATTCATTCAACCAGAACACAGCAATGACAGGTGCAACTAGGCTTGGTACTGATCATCCCAACCAAGATTTGTTGAAATCCGGCAAGGAGTTCAGAAGAGACTAATCTGGACAAAGTTTGTCTATTAAAACCTTTAAAGGGGCATAACTCTGCCAAAAATCATTTAACCGGAATATGGCAAGTTTCGTTGAAATCCAACCAGGGGTTTCATTAAACCTTGGCCAGCAGAGCTAAAAATTCACTTCCGAAATTCAGGAAGATGTATTTTAATATTTCATGGAAAATAATTTTGGTATTTCTTGTTAAAAATTAAGAAGTTAATGTTAAGGGTATTATTTTAAAAGAGATTATTTGTTAAACCAATTTTCAACAGTAACATATTTAAATTTATCCAAATTTACAAGACACCCTTGTCATTATACCTACCACCCCACTCATATTAGGACAGTGACTGCGAGGCAATGTTAAGGACTAAGTTGGCTGGTATTTTTTTTTCAATCCTCTTTTATTCTCCTGCCCTATTCAAAATTAAGACTGTTTTTGCAGCTGTTGGTTTTCTATAACAGTATGGAACATTACTTGCTTTCAAAATCATTTTGAGGCAAACAAATATCAAGATTACAATGTATGATAACCCAAACAAATCAAATAAAGTTCAAATCTTCTGACTTCCCATTTCAAGGTTTCTTTAAGCTTCACTATATGGACAAATACAGGGTGACAGGTATGGGGGGTTTTAATTATATTTTTTTCTGGGAAAAATGTTACACACGTTTTCCAAAAAGGAGAAAACTATTTCAATAGGTCTAATTCACTATTCCAAATGTGCAAGCAACTGTGGCTATAAAATTCTGACAGCTGTCAAATTTGTTTTCAACTTACATTATCGTATTCGTCGCGAGGTTGAAATTCCTTTAATATAGTGTATGGTGCGTAGCCTGTGTCGCCAAGGTAGTTCTTCAGTTTCCACCAGTTCCTGGACTTGTCCAGTACCTGTGCAAGTATAAACATTTGTATTAAAATGTACATTTGTTCATTTTACCTTGAAGAGAATTTAGTGACACAGCCAAACAATCTTTATTATTGGGAGTGCTGAAAAACTTGGAAAATGGTTACAGAATTATCAAAATCGGATGATAAACAAAGAAGATATGATCATTTGAAGGTTCTGTTGAAACGGATATGGAAGCCGTCATTTCTAGAGCTATGACATCACAGTTCTAAATGACCATATGACAATTTTACTCATATGGAACTATGATGTCAGTTTCAAAATGGCAGCTCCCAGAACAACCTTCAAATAGTCATATCTTTTTTGTTTATCATCCGATTTTGATAATTATTTCACCTTTTTCCAAGTTTTTTAGAACTCTCAATAAATAAGCTTTTTGGCCGAGTTGCTACATTACCTTTAAGAGGCTGGCGTGGCCCAGTGGACTTGAGTACCTGGGTTTAACTCTTAACCCGGTAAGCATGACTATAATAGCCTTTGCATCCATTGTAAACCCAGATCAGCCTGCGAGTCTGCGAGTAACTCGCAGGCTGATCAGGGTTTACAATGTCATCTGCTGATCAGTCATTTTCCCCAAAACCCTTGGTCAGATAAATGGAATGGTCCCAATTCAAAGAAAGAACAGTCCATTATATATATATATATAGCAGGTTAAGGGTAAACCCCATCGGAACTGCAGTGGATAACAGATTTGATTTTAAATCTGGAGGTCACCAGTTTGAGACTCATGGGTGCCACTGGGTTACTCGTGTGTGTCTTAGCCTTGTCTTCGGCAGTCCAGGACTGTATCATCTGCGCATGTTATAGAACCATAGGAATCTATTTTATAGTAAGAACAGGGCAAGTTCACAGATTCTGATGTATCTTTTCCATCTCTTTGTCGCTACATCTATCAATTCTTTGAAATTACTTCCTTAAAATTCTATTATATGATCTATAACCTATACAGAATGTTAAGATTCTAACATCACTTTGTTGACATTTTTACAAACACCAAATACCTGAAGAATATCCCCCTTTTCGACATTCAATTCCTTTGCATTCTTGCCCTGCCTCTCGTGTACAGCCTCGTAGATGCTACAAAATAAGACAAAAATAAATCACATATGCTGCCGCGAAAACCAATCGCTCAATGCTAGTCATAATTGAACTGAACTGAATAAACTGTTATGTTTATTATGTAATATTGTACTGTGAGGAGACGAGAATTAATGATAAAACATACCGTATTTA
The DNA here is from genome assembly GCA_037043455.1 of Cyrtodaria siliqua. NCBI lineage: Eukaryota > Metazoa > Mollusca > Bivalvia > Adapedonta > Hiatellidae > Cyrtodaria > Cyrtodaria siliqua. The sequence continues at coordinate 179,994 of JAWPHD010001992.1, read as the reverse complement.
TCCTAATAGCAGCACATGGACTCAATGCAAAATTAATACAAAAGATCGAAAATGTATTGAATTTTGATTTTTTTTGTTTTTGATTGTTTTTGATTTTTTAGTTTTTTTGAAAAGGGGGCGGGGGACTATTGGTGGACGTGCTCTTGACGAAATACGGCATATAATGTTCAAGCAAGTTTATTTTAAGGCATGTGTAGGATTTCATTATAAACTAGACATTTTTAACAATACACGATTTTACTGCATACCAGATAAGGTTATCCCAGTTTAACATAAGCGCTTAAAAAAATCCGATCTTATCCTAAGGTCAGATAAAAGTCACGTGCCTCAACGAAGATGTAGATAGCATCAACAGTTACATGATGTCAAGAAAAAGAATCAATCATGGGTATCCGGATCAGAAAAGGCAATTCCAACCCTCGGTATATTGGTTTTAATCGGGATTCAGATAAAACCAGTTATACCTCTTGTTGGAGTTCCCAATCTTCATCGCATACCCCAGATTCTTATATTCTCACTTTTTAAACAGTTGTGGCCAAATTGGGAATATTACTTACAAGTGTTTAAATATATACTACAGTAAAAAGAAACGCAACTCGGGAATTTCAACTATATAATTTATATACTGTACACTTAATTCCACGTAATATTCCAGAATAATCCAGTTGTTTTTTTTTGGTAAAAAAATGAGTTGCAGCTAGTAAGAGCAAGGACAAAACTGCTGTTGTAGACTTTTTAGTCGTAAGCAAACTTTGAAACAATTAATTTGTAAATGTTGAAGTTTTTCTTTGAAAATTTGAGCCTTTTCAATACTGTATTTAATGTAGAGATTGCAAAATGTTAAATCCTAAGTTTGCTCACCTGCTTGAACAAAACGCGTATTCTCTCAATAATGAAACTTTGAAGGGATAACATTTGTTGTGTTATGTGTTGTTTTAGTCTTTTTCTCGAAAGGAAAGGTCTAATGTAGCCATGAAACATTTGATTAACAGCAGCATATTATACATACAATATATACCAAAAATTGCTGAGTTGCGTTTCTTTTTTTCTTCAGTATACATTGATATAGGATAAAAATGTGGGATTGGATGAAAATGGAATTGATGGTCAAGTGTGTCAACAAGAAAAGGTACTTCATAGGTTATTTGCCATCAGGTTTTGTAAACGATTTCCATATAAAATTATAATAACAGTTACCAAGGTTACACTATATTTTGTGATTAGCTCACTTTCTATGAGCATATATACAAGTTTAATTACTATTTTAAGCAAAACATGTTAAGACCGTAAGATGTTTTAATATATTTATATAAACAGAAATACATTTTTTAAAAAAAATTTTGATTAAAATAATTTTGTGAATCTAGTGAGAAAGTTAGATTTTATTATTGCAGTCTTATTAGAATGTGCAAGTTGGATTTCCGTTTCTGATTTTGCACTAAATGCAAACACCGATGATTGTGAATATATGATATGTTAATATGGCAGAGTATAGGATGAATGATATATATATTCGAAGCACAATAGCTGAAATTAAAAGCATACCGTAATTTGGATATAAATTAACAAAGGTTTTATTTTTCGAGGTAATTTTTTCTTAAATATTTTCATGGCCATTGAAGATACACAATTTCAATTGATAGAAGGGGTTTATGAAACATTCACAAACTGAGAGACAAGACAGTTGAACCTGAGACCGGTGACAATAAAATATTATCCTAATGATGCAAGTGAGGCTCAATCCTCATTGGATTTATTTCTCTGGCTTTTCTTTTCATGTAGAGTAAGGGTTAAGGCTAAGGTGAGCACTATATTCGACAGTAAAAAAACTCCTTTGCAATTATTATCCAATTTACAGCATTTCAACATTTTTGTTTACGCAAGCAGCACAACTCTCTCCCAAATCTGCCACAGCAGTCAATATACCACATAATCCTAGCAACACACTAAACGTAGTGATGCAATTTAATAACTAAGAGTATAAAGGATGCACCTATTTATCCTGTTCCCTCCAACAACCGGCGGGGCTGGAACCAGCTGAGCCAAGAGTAATGTCCCATTATATATTTCACTATTAAGTATTATATACACGATGCAAGGGCTCAAGTCTTCACTAAATCTTTTAGAATTATCAAAGACCTACATAACCTTTAAAATTTAAAAAAAGAAAACAAATTGGAAAAACACTTGGCTGAGGGTTCAACCTAGTTTTTATATATCTAGCCACATGTAAAATGGAAACCATATGAGAAATTTGACCCGTAAATGTTGCATGTTTTTTTTTTTAAGTAAAGTCAATTAAGCCAATTTAGATCCCAAGTAAAGACAATTTTAGAAGCCAATTTAGATCCCATACCACAACATTTTTCCTAAAAAGATGTTCTTCCACCATATCTCCAATATGAATAGTCACAAAAAGATGGACATATACGTTTAACTCGTAAGTGTTTGTTTTCAATATCCCAAGTATTAGTGCTAGCATTATTTTTTAATTAAATGCATATTGTTGTGTTCTCTTATCTGAATAGACTTCCTCCAGAATAGGCCTCTCGTGGGTTTTATCGGTCACATGATGTAGGTACAAACATATTGTACTGCTAAAATATTCGACACGAGCAACTTGGACAATGAAAATAAGTGTTCCGCAACATTTGTTTTCGATTGAAAAATTGACCTACTGAGTTTGCGCCTACATGGAAAACCCATTCCGACCAATTCTGGATATCGACTATCTTAGTTACATCATGTGACTATCTTAGTAACATCATGTGACTTCAAATGCACTAACATGTTAAATACATACTGAATGTTTCACCATATTTAGACCGATCACTGATGTACAAATCAATGACAAAACATTCGTTCAACACCTCTCTTAATGCAATCCTTGACCAAAACATAATGTGTACAAACACCTCTCAAACACACAATAAACACAACATAACTATTGATTGCAGAAGCGTGTGGGCAGAGAACGTTACACTTACTCTTTCCTATAGAGGGCAAAAAAGAAAACATGTCAGACAGTGATATACATAAAGAGTATTGGTATCACACAATCTGAGGTTCCATGTAAGCATACTGCATCATGCATAATATGACAGTGTGGGTTAAGGAAAAGTATTACACAATGCATTTTGGGATATTTCAATTATCCAATAGAAACCTACATTGTGCGAAGAGTATTTTGAATGATGAAATCAACATAAAGGGTTTTCTCCAAATTAAAAAATATATCAGTAGTTATAACAGACGGTTTTGGGCTATGTAATGAACCCTTAAAGAGACCCACGGCAATCTTAAACGGACATATAGCCATTGTGAAGTGTTTATCAAGCACTGAAATTAGCGTCTTGCTTTATTTATCCAATATCATTTTAACTGTAAACCTGCTTGCATATAAATAAAAAAAAAAATTGTTTCCGTCTTATTATACACAGATTTAAATACTGTTGCAACATTACCAACAGTTGATTATATGCAAAATCAATTTGCTTTATACTAATATTAATGACTGAACAAATCAAGTTATGTAGAAAAATTAAAGGGGCGCTGTGAGCTTTTAAAAAATCAAGATTGCCATGTATCCCTTTAAGTTTTATGAAGCAGTAAAAAAATCAGCCTCTCGTCTCGATTTGTTAGTATGGTATTTTACATAATTTTTCAACACATATAAGGTTATATACGACGGTCGATTTTTTGTGGTGGAGGCAGACCACCCACTTTTCCTGGGTAGAACCAGTACTGTACACCTCCTGCCATCCGCCTCTCGATTTATTAACTGAGTATCAATGTGACTTGAATATAATTAAATGAAAGGTTATAATACAATTTTAAGTATTACATTTTTCTTCGGTATTCTACCATAGGTTTAAATATCATAGCACCTTTGTTTACTAAGTTTAAAGGGAGTACATCAGGATTTGTATTTTGTTTAGATGTTTAAATACATTATTTCTGTATAAACTGATAAAAATAAACTGAAAATGTAAATAAAATACTTGAAAACAGTATTTCCTATGGTTAGGCCAAAAAAAAATATAGGTGTGTTTCCTATTGCATGCTCTAAAAAAATAGGGTAGGTCGGTAGGCATTTTCTTTTTTTTCCCCCCTTTTTTTTCTTCTTTTTTTTGGAGCAAGATATTGCGAGATTCTACATGTATTTATCTCATAAACCCCATAAAAGTTGATGATACAACTGAAAGTTTCTCTGTGATGTAAGCTTACCTCGATATATTGTGATAAATCATTGTTCAGAACAAATTTAAATTTATTTTTTTTCATAAAAAGTTTTAGGGTCGGCCCCTTAAAAATAGGGTCGGTCAGGCCATCGGAAACACAGGATTTTTTTTTTGCATTATGCACCAGAGAAAACCATTTTAAACTTGGTGGTAATAGAATCCTGTAATGCATAACGAGCGTCATGTGTTAATATCGACAAGCTGCTCCGCATGAGGCAATGAATTACTTGGGGACTCCTCTATGGCCTGGTAGGCTTGCTGTAATTATTAATTATTGCGCTGTGCTTTAGAAACTGTGATTGTTCCAGCTATATCTTTCAACAATTGGTCGTGGAGCGCTATGGTCTTGTGGTAGAGCGTTGGACCCATGATCCAAAAGTCGTGGGTTCGATTCCCACCATTGCCATATGCGTTGTGTCCCTGAGCAAAACACTTCATCGGCATTGCTTAGTACTGGTTCTACCCAGGAAGACATCGCGAGTGATTCAAATAGACCTTTCGTTACAACTGATGTAAAATAAATAAGTTAAAACCAACAACTGGTCATTTCATAGCTTTTAGCACTTTTAAACAAATTTAGTCCCAAAGCCTGATGTACCCCATTTTAATACCTTTAATAATATTTAAGAAGCCAATAGGATGAAGCACATGGGAGTAAAAGAATGATATAGATAAATTCAAAGCAATGTGAAGTCAATGAAGAAGCTTCAGTAAAAAACATAATATTTATTCTTTATTGGAAATATACTGACAACTTGGCATGAAGAAGCATGGAACCAAATACAGGCATATGTTCAATTGATTTTAATACTATATTATAAGACAAAACTTACGTTGCTCCCATTCTATTCAGCTCTTTTGCGAAGGACATATTTTCATCTGCTCTCGTCCTTGGAGCAGCAGGAATTACTGGCTCTCGCACACTGGAACGCTTGTTCCTGGAAACAGAAACCAGGCTCTTAAAATAGAAATGGGTATAAGTCTGAAACGACGACGACGACGACGACAATCATGATTATATTTACATTTATTTGATTTCATATATCAATCAACACACAATCCACAGTTATGTAAATTTGAATCCAAAGAAATACAACGACAACAGTTGATTAATATTGTGTCTGCTCAATTGTGCCAATACAACTGACACACCTCTTAAAATTTGTGTTAATCATTGAAAATGTAAAACTGGTTATGCATGCCAGGAAAGAAAACTTCATGCTGTATCACTCAATACAATCAAAACAAAAAGATGCACAATTAGTGAAAAAAATACCTTGGTATTATATTTTAAAATTTATTGAAAAAAAAAGATAAACTCTGCAATAACAAACAGCTCAATAACCAAAACGGTGGTCAAAATTCATATCAATGCCAAAATTGTGTCTAGTGGTCAACTTCACAGAGTCTAATGGTTAACTTCACTGAGTCTACTGGTCAACTTTACTGAGTCTAGTCGTCAACTTCATATCAATACCAAAATTGAGTCTGGTGTAAACCTCACTGAGTCTAGTGGTCAACTTCACCGAGTCTAGTGGTCAACTTCACCGATTCTATTGGTCAACTGAGTCTAGTGGTCAACTTCACTGAGTCTAGTGGTCAACTTCATATCAATACCAAAACCGAGTCTAATGGTCAACTTCACTGAGTCTAATGGTTAACTTCACCAAGTGTAATGATCAACTTCACTGAGTTGGTCAACTTTACTGAGTCTCGTGGTCAACTTCAATGGGTCTAGTGGTCAAATTCACCAAGTCTTGTGGTCAACTTCATATTAATACCTAAATTGAGTCTAGTGGTCAACTTCACTGAGTCAAGTGGTCAACTTTACTGAGTCTCGTGGTCAATTTCAATGGGTCTAGTGGTCAAATTCACCAAGTCTTGTGGGCAACTTCATATTAATACCTAAACTGAGTCTAGTGGTCAACTTCACTGAGTCAAGTGGTCAACTTCACGGAGTCTAGAGGTCAACTTCATATCATTACCAAAACCGAGTCTAATGGTCAACTTCACTGAGTCTAGTGGTCAACTGAGTCTAGTGGTCAACTTCACTGAGTCTAGTGGTCAATTTCACTGAGTCTAGAGGTCAACTTCACTGAGTCTAGTGGTCAACTGAGTCTAGTGGTCAACTTCACTGAGTCTAGTGGTCAACTTCACTGAGTCTAGTGGTCAACTTCATATCAATACCAAAACCGAGTCTAATGGTCAACTTCACTGAGTCTAGTGGTCAACTGAGTCTAGTGGTCAACTTCACTGAGTCTAGTGGTCAACTTCACTGAGTTTAGAGGTCAACTTCATATCAATACCAAAACCGAGTCTAATGGTCAACTTCACTGAGTCTAGTGGTCAATTTCACTGAGTCTAGTCAATACTAAAACTGTGTTTTGTGGTCAATTCTATGAACAAGAACATATTTGTCAGCTATTGAAAATTGGGACTCACCAAAACTTGGAGTAAAAATCCCTGAAAATGTAGCGTATTTATCAACTAGAAAATTAAATATAATGGTGGATAATACTCTTGTAACAGCACTAATAATATTTGGAGTAGTTCTGGTCCTAGCACTGCCAGCTGGAGATGCAAAACTACACTCAGTTGCAAAAGAAACTGGACACTTTTACATTTTACTTTACACCCTATCCTCTTTATCAAGCGACAGTCCCTTAATGATTCGACGTATTGAAAAACAAATGACAACATGATATTGGCAATGGAATGATAAAAACTTTGGTACCAAACATGGCATATTCATCTTGGAATGTCAATTTAATTCTATAAAAACTTTATACAATTAAATCTAAACAAAACTCAGTGTTCACTTTCTTTTGTGTTTGTAATTTTTTAGTGATATACAAGAGAACTTGTAAAGGCTATTCCATTAAAACATGCCTGTGACCCCAGGAAGGCAGTTTAATAAACATCTATGGGTGAACCTTATTTTCCAAAATTTGGTTCTTTGAACTCAATTTTACATCAATTGGTGGGTGTTCAGTGTCAAAAGTGCCTTCCCGGGCCCCCATGTGTTTTAATGGAATAGCCCTACAGGGTCTTCCACAGGGCATTTAAGAGCATATTCCCCCTATCCGTAATTCTAAAATCTAATTTCCCCCTACTTCTTAATTGACCCCCTATCCTTTGATCTCTCTGTCCTATCCATTAAAAACACCAATAATGCATTATGTCTGTCTATAAATAGCTCCTTGAAGATTACACGTCTATAAATAGCTCCTTGTAGGTTACGTCTTAAAAACCCTTTCATTTAAATTTGAAATACACAAACTGTATCTAAACAAATTATGATCTCTGAAAAATATTGGTCACTGATGAAAGATAACTCCCTCCCACCCCCACCCCATGATATTCGATTTAATCTCCCCTATCCCTTAAATTAATTCTGTGGAAGACCCTGGCCCTAACTCCTGGATTACGTAATATATACTGTGATCAAAGGGAGTACTTTTCTGGGGAGTAGCAGTTGTTACAAAATAGTTTAATGGGAGGAGAAGCACTGAGAAGTTTTGCTTTAAATATATAAATTTGTATTATAAAGTGAGCTGCACTGGATGTGTCATATGGACGGTTACACACATAAATTTGCAAATGAATATGCAGAAAATAATATTTTATCGTTATATTTTATACATATTTTCACTTACTGTCAACATACCAGTGCTCTTGCAGTCAACAGGAAACCATTTGATATTGCTCCCATTCTACATCCTGTTACACAATTTAGTGACTTTGCAGCTTAAGAATAAATCTACAGACATATCACAACGGTTTCTCGAACATTTCAGTTAACCTGAGAAACCCTTTTATTTAAAGCAACAGCTTCAAACAGGTGGGTGTGGCATTCATACAGAAATAACAGATACATTCATTCAAGGTATGCTGTCATCCTGACATCTACTTACTCTGGGGGATAGTCATTCTGTCGCATCGGGGGTGGTGACGGTGCGCGATAATCATCCCGTACTGTTGGTCGATAATCGTTCCTAGTTTGTCGCAAATCGTCCCGCCTCTCTGTGGCCCGGTAATCATCTCTGGTTGATCTGATCTCTCTGCTATACAAAGGGTCTTCACGCTTAGTATAAAGGGGTTCGTCGCGCTCAGTTGCTCGAATGTCACGAGTCACGTACGGGTCCTCACGGCGACGGGAAACCCTATCATCATATGGCATTATCCGTTCCTGTGGTAAAGGATACAAGTCAGCTGTCTTGAAATAATTTTAATTAAAAAGTTTGGTTCATGTCCAAAATGAGTTCTATTTGTTTCAGATATTTTTTGTTAACTAGATAGCATTTTAAAATCGTGAGCACCAAGAACAAACCGACATAACTCAGTGGCACAGGTGAGGCGTGAACGTGGGTCCTCTGGATTTCAAGTCAGCCGTCCTATACACAGGACCATGTCAGACCCTCTGCGCTAACAAATCTTTCTAATATAACATGTGGTGAAAAACTCATCCAGGACTTGAACCCAGGGTCTCTGGTTTACCATGCTCTCTAATCTCTGAGCTATCACCGACACATGGTTGGCAATCGATAATTCAACACTTACCTGTACACGGTTACACTAAAATATGCCAAAATGACAATGCTGTAAAAAAATAATTCCAGATAGCTATCATGGTATTACATAATTGTAGACTACTTACTGAGGACCTAATGAGTGGTGGTTCTTCTCGGAATCTCTCAGCAGGGTGATTTACGTCTTCCACTGCTGCCGGCGACGGCTGCCACCCATTGTAAAACCTGGGGTTGTATGCTGGCACGTAGCCATGCCATTCATCTCTAGAAATATCACAACAGATGAGGAATGCAGAGAATAATTAGTGATTTTATAAATTGCAAAGTTTGTTCAAGGTCTAATCACCCCACCTTTTTCTACAACTCTCAATATAATCAGGATCTATGGGCTACAATTGGTTTATAGTCCTTCGAAATGAAAAACTACAAATTGTAATTAGATCAAATGAAATTGTTAGGATAGAGTAAAATTTCAGAGGCATGGGTAGGAAAGAATATATATACACTATACAACACTTAGAAGTAATACCCCAGTCACATTAAATATCCCATCTTTTAAATGGAATGTACAATTTTGACCACAAATCGTATGAAAACTCACCAATAAATTTTTTAACAGATTTATCAAATAAAATTGAAAATAAATAATTAGACAATTGGGTTACATTCAGTCACTACTTTAAAGAATGTGTTTAAAATTTCAGCAAAAAGTCCATGGTTTACCAAGTATAAGACTTACTTCACTAATGTCCATGGTTTACCAAGTATAAGACTTACTTCACTTATGTCCATGGTTTACCAAGTATAAGTCTTACTTCACTAATGTCCATGGTTTACCAAGTATAAGACTTACTTCACTAATGTTCATGGTTTACCAAGTATAAGACTTACTTCACTAAAGTCCATGGTTTACCAAGTATAAGACTTACTTCACTAATGTCCATGGTTTACCAAGTATAAGACTTACTTCACTAATGTCCATGGTTTACCAAGTATAAGACTTACTTCACTAATGTCCATGGTTTACCAGGTATAAGTCTTACTTCACTAATGTCCATGGTTTACCAAGTATAAGACTTACTTCACTAATGTCCATGGTTTACCAAGTAAAGTCCATGGTTTACCAAGTATAAGACTTACTTCACTAATGTCCATGGTTTACCAAGTATAAGTCTTACTTCACTAATGTCCATGGTTTACCAAGTATAAGTCTTACTTCACTAATGTCCATGGTTTACCAAGTATAAGTCTTACTTCACTAATGTCCATGGTTTACCAAGTATAAGACTTACTTCACTTATGTCCATGGTTTACCAAGTATAAGACTTACTTCACTAATGTCCATGGTTTACCAGGTATAAGTCTTACTTCACTAATGTCCATGGTTTACCAAGTATAAGACTTACTTCACTAATGTCCATGGTTTACCAAGTAAAGTCCATGGTTTACCAAGTATAAGACTTACTTCACTAATGTCCATGGTTTACCAAGTATAAGTCTTACTTCACTAATGTCCATGGTTTACCAAGTATAAGTCTTACTTCACTAATGTCCATGGTTTACCAAGTATAAGGCTTACTTCACTAATGTCCATGGTTTACCAAGTATAAGTCTTACTTCACTAATGTCCATGGTTTACCAAGTATAAGGCTTACTTCACTAATGTCCATGGTTTACCAAGTATAAGTCTTACTTCACTAATGTCCATGGTTTACCCTCGTCCGTCGGATGGGGACGTAAACCGGGCAGTCCCGTCTATCCTCCGAGCACGTTAAAGAACCATAGGAATCTATTCGATAATAAGAGTAGGGCACAGTTCCCGGATTCCTATATATCCTTCCCCTCTCTCTGGGGCGGCTCTAAATAACCTATACTGTGTTGATGAGCCGTTAAACAACATGCAATCCATGGTTTACCAAGTTGAAGTATAAGTCTTACTTCACTAATGTCCATGGTTTACCAAGTATAAGACTTACTTCACTAATGTCCATGGTTTACCGAGGCGCTGCCACAGTTCCAACTCTTTTGACGTCAAGCAATTAAGAAGCAGCTGTTTGGCGTCTGGCAGTAACAGCGGAGCGACAGCCTCACTGCTGAGCTCAGCGCCACCGTGAATCGGGTCACGACTTGCCTCGTAGATCAGACTGAGTGGTGTGAACAGGAAGTGTACCAGCTCAGGCGCATTAGGGTCATGTATGTGAGCCTTTAGTTTGGCCTGAAAGAAGAAAAGGTGTTCACATATACAAGGCATATTGCTCAATGAAGTCGAGATTTTTATTTTGGTAGTTGTTTCTTTCAGTCTCGGAGAAAAACTATGAATTTCAGTCTGAAGATAAGCAAGAGGTACCAGGGAGCTATGTATTTAGTGCTTAGCATGCTTAAGGTTCGACTATTATGCATTCTTCTTTTTGTTTGTTTTTGGTCAGTTTCCATTTAAAAAAATCTGACAAGTGACTGTTCACAAGAAATAACTTTACTTACAAGTAGATTAAAAGCGAATTTGAATTTCTGGAAGATGTCAACAAAGTCATCGGCTGGTGGTGGCCGTGCACGCATCATCAACATGCCATCTGGAAAACACAAGAACGTTTAATATATAAGAATTATTGAAACTGAACTTTTAAGGATTAAACTTTCATGAATCTATAAAGAAAATCTTGGAACTTTGGTTTAAAAACATATATTTATTTATTTTTAAAAAAAAAACCGTCTATTATGACAATACAGTTTATAGAATTGAAATGAAAGCAAACAGTTCTTAAGAGTTACTCTCCTCTCCTTGAATCTCTCCTAGTACCTTCATAGCGACAGTAAAATGAAGATTTTTTTTCCAGATATATATCTTTTATACAATATGAATAACATCTGTGAAACAGCTTTCATCATGGACACAATAAAATTAAGACAAAAGGTAGCTGTTTTTTTGAAGGGACATCATTGTTTTAACTTAAAACCTGCTTGCATATAATTAAATAAAAGTATTTATTATATACTTTCCAGTGAAATAGTGGATTGTACGGTTAGAATAAACCTTATATTTTCATTGTTTATATTTTCACAGCGAGAATATAATTTTACATTTGCTTATAACAGTCATAATTCGTGTCAAAGTTTAGAACTATATTCTATGCGCACTAAATATATGTAAATCGCCTCAAGCGCTGGCGTTACTATATTTATCCGCGAATACGTTAAAGGGGAACTCTCGGTACGAAATGTATTTTCTGTTTGAAACAGTTTGGTAGTGTTGCATGATAAAAAGTATATAATAAATAGAATATTTGTTGGTTTGTCGTGAATATAGATTTATTTTCATCTCGAAGTGAGAAACTTATAAGTTTTCTCACTTCTCGATGAAAATAAATCCTATATTCACTCCAAACAACAAATATCCTCTATATATTTGTCTTTGTTATTCTACCATAGGTTTAGATACATTATTGGTGCAGAATAATCAACAAAAAGTAATATGCAATAAGAGGTCAATGACCTTGAAGCTCTACTGATTGATTTTGATTTCAGGAAGTAGTCGCTACAGACTTGTTTTTTGAAAATCTATTTTTGACCGTGGCGGCCATCTTGAATTTCAGGCCAACCTGAAATTTTGCTAGGATCAATTAGACATTAAAGATGCTCTACCTATATATTTTTGTCCACCAATTGATATAAACTTTACTTAATTGTAAAGAGGACTATGAAAAAGGTGAACGGCAATAATTTCACCCCATGTAATATGCGTGTTGCTGGGGAAAAACTGGATAGAAAAGATCGGATTTTTGAAATTGTATTCGTAATTGTTTTAGACAAGCCGATTACGGAGATTTTCCGATGTTATTCGTTTACAATCGGAACTGCATCGTCGGATTGGCGACGAGTTCCGATCGATTCGTTTACTATCGGAACTGCCCCGAGTAGTTTGTAATGGCATTGCGCATGTCCGATAAAATCGTAAAAACTCGTAGTTCTCCGGCAGGAATAAAATGCTGGGCAGCATTTTATTCAAGATATTGTTTTGATCATAATTGATAATTTACAGAACTGGAATACGAACCTTGTTGCTTCTTAGAATACTCATAAAATAGCTTTGCATACATATAACTGCAGTAATATTGAATATTTAATATTTTACATTAAAAATCGCGTAGATATAGGTAGTGCCTCTTTAAGAGCAACATTCCTGTGAAGTTTCATGAAAATCCGTCGAGTAGTTTCAGAGGAGTAGTCGCTACAAGTTTTATTTATATAACTCTATGTAAACAAAGATGGCCGCTGGTAGCCATGTTTAACGTCAAATCAAAACGATTTTCGACAAGGACCAACATCATGTCATACTGATCATTTTAGAAAAAATCCCATATCAATATCTCTTATAGTTTTGAAGAAGTAGTCGCTACAAACTTACTTATTTTAAATCTATTTTTAGCTGTGGCGGCCATCTTGAATTTCCGGCCGACCTGAAATTTTTCTAGGATCAACTAGACATCAAGAGCAACTTTCCTGTGAAGTTTCATGAACTTCCGTCAAGTAGTTTCAGAGAAGTAGTCGCTACAAGTTTTTACTATATAACTCTATGTAACCAAAGATGGCCACTGGCAGCCATGTTTAACGTCGAATCAAAATAATTTCCACAAGGATCAACATCATGTCATGCTGATCATTTTAGAAAAAGCCCCATATCAATATCACTTATAATTTTCAAGAAGTAGTCGCTACAAACTTATTTTTTAAAAATCTATTTTTAGCTGTGACGGCCATCTTGAATTTCTGGCAGATCAGAAATTTTGCTAGGATCAATTAGACATCAAGAGCAACATTCCTGTAAAGTTTCATGACAATCCGTCGAGTAGTTTCAGAGGAGTAGTCGCTACAAGTTTTTACTATATAACTCTACGTAAACAAAGATGGCCACTGGCAGCCATGTTTAACGTTGAATCAAAACGATTTTTGAAAAGGATCAACATCATGTCATGCTGATCATTTTAGAAAAAGTCCCATATCAATATCACTTATAGTTTTCAAGAAGTAGTCGCTACAAACTTGTATTTTAAAACTCTATTTTTAGCTTTGGTGGCCATCTTGGCTTTCACATCAACATGAATTTTTGCTAAGATCAACTAGACTTTATGGGCAACATTTCTGTAAAGTTTCATGAATATCCATCCAGTAGTTTCAGAGGAGTTGTCGCTACAAATAAAAGTTTACGGACAGACAGACGGACGGACAGACAGACGGACGACGGACACTGCACCACGGCATAAGCTCTGCTGATCTCTGATCAGTAGAGCTAAAAACAAATTTGTTTTGAACTGTAAGTAATGTAGATTTCCTCGTGTCCCTTGAAGATTGCTGAAGAAACAAGAATATAATTTAATGGGTTCACTCTGTATCTCCGTGTCCGAATGGTTAAAGACGTTGCGGTGATCTATAACCTTATGTGTTGAAAATGACGTCAAACACCAAACAAACAAAACAAATCATGATATATATGTGCACAATACTAATACTGCCACTCATGAGAGCTCTCGAGTTTGGAGGGCCAAGTTGGCCACACAGAGTTAAGCTGCTTTGGTAGAAAGTCACCACATGATATCTGCGAAATTGTTTTGAATTCTGACCACTGGTTTCAGAGATTTTTGAAGTTTTTCCTTATCGTTGTCAAGGCAACCTGTTTTGTATGGATTGCCTTCATTTTAACTTACTTGGTAGAGGGTCACCCAAGGATCATTTCTGTGAAGTTTGATCAAAATTGGTTATGAGGTTTCAGAGAAGCAGTCATTTGAAGCAAAACGTAATGACGGACACCAGGCGATCACAAAAGCACGCCTTTAGCTCAGGTGACCTAACAATATGCTGCTGCAATTTGCTGGATTATTGTGTCTCCCCTAATGCTTGTTTATGCAGTGGAAACTTCAAGAGTATGATAGAATTTTTAAAATGAGATATACCTCCAGCAGACTTCCTGTTCTTTTTGCCACCCCTCTCGAGTCGTCGGCGCTCCAATTCTTTGTAGGCCTCTGCTGCTTGTTGTAAACGCGACACAAACTTCTCTATGTCGTCAAAACAGTTGTTTAATAATTGCTGAAATTCATGAGATAATTTGATCAAGTATATTTTTTATATTTTAAAACAGAACTTGCTAAGATCCCCCAGGATGATGACTATTATGGGATTTAGTGTCCGATATTGTTTTTTTGGTCAAAACAGTGCTGACGTAAAATATAAATTATTTATGATCACATTTAGAGGTCAAAATAAAGTGCTTTCCTGTCCGGTTCATAACTCTGACATTCATGGACAGATTTTCAAATAACTTGGCACAAGTGCTCACCACAACAGGATGAAGTGTCGCGCACAAAATCCAGGTCCGTGACTCCAAGGTCAATGTCACATTTACAGGTCAAAGGTCAAATCCTGGAAGGATTTTCAAATAACTTGGCACAAGTGCTCACCACAACAAGACGATGTGTCGGGCACAAAATCCAGGTCCATGGCTCCAAGATCAAGGTCACACGTAAAGGTCAAAGGTCACTTCGGGGGCATTTGTGACTTAGTTACATTTCTTGTTTTCTCTTTTTTTTTTTTGAGATTCAATGGAATACAGTTTTGATCTGTCAAGCAAGCTAATATATAACAGATTTGAGTCAATTAAACGTTCAATCCATATTCTACTCTTAAATACAATAGATCACATGGCCAATGTTGAGGGAACTTGACCTAGGAACAATAGAGGGCGGAGACAGAAACAAAAAGTTGGAACTATCCATACCTTTTGGAATGCATGGTGCAATGTGGCAACACATATTGTTACAAGTACGCAATTTAAAAACATCAACAGAAACATTTCATACCACATCTTTTTCCATCGCCTCATTCTGTCCTGTGTCCATATCAGTGTTGTGTATATACGATGCTCGAGTTGTTGCACCAAAACCACCACGACCTGTAGATTAAACAGAAATGAGGAAATTACAAATAGTTCATTAGTCAAATTTATATCGTCTCAAACATCCAAGAAGGCGCTATGTCCGCAGAAATATTTAGATTCCCATCGAAACGAATTTGCATTCAAAATCAGTTCCGCAACATAAACGAAGCACCTTTTTGAAGGTATGAGATGATATAAGGCTACAACTGTGACCAACAGTTAAACAAACATACATGTAGTATATAAGTCATATGACCATTTTGCTTTCACACATTAGTGCAACATAACTACAGTATGTAATATCCATCAATAAACTGTACAGTATTAAAACCTTGCCAAACATTCGAAGCCTTACGAAATATGAGAAAAAGCTTAAGACACTACTGCACATTAAAAGGGTCCAGTTCTTGATGAAACTGCATACCAAAGTTTTAAGTTTGAATAATGATAATCCAGCACAAAATTGGAAAAAAATGAAGATATTATTTCAATCAAAGCATTTGTTCCACACACTAAGATCTATCAACAGTTGTCCATGTGAACGTTCTGGAGAAAAAGAATGAATATGTTATACCAAACATTTTTTCCACCTAGAGTTGCACAAATCGCTGTCAATAAGTGCTTGTTCTGAAAATGTCCCAACTTAGATAATGTGATATTCAAGCTAAAGAGATGAAACTAAGCCACGTGAACAGCCATTACAGTCAACAAACACAAAATGTAAACAGGTGAAAGATTTGACACAAACTTTACGACAATCTGTATCATTTTTCTTGAGACTGTATATTAATATTTTTTTCACCATTCTTGACATCATGCCAGTCTGCCTTAGGGAGTTTAAACACTTATGCTTTATTTCTTCTTAGTCATATGTTTCCCACTTTCCCCCTACTAGTAAAATAGTACCATGACCATAAGCTGTAAATGGAACGTGTTCGCCTTAAAAACGTTTCTATCACCTTTTCTTATACACAAATGAGGGAGCCAAGGGGGCCGAGGTGGCCCCATGGATAGCATGTTCGATCTGGAGCTAGAGATCATTGGTTCACACCTATAAGTCACTCAACAACAATGTACCATACGCTTATGGTCCTCTATCAAGTTTGTACAAATCGAGACCATGGGGTCAAATTTGGCCCCACCCCAGAGGTCACATGTTTTACATATATTTATATGCGGAAAAACCTTAAAGAAACACATGGCAATCTTGAAATGTTCAACAAGCATTGAAATTATCGTCTGGATTTATTTATCCAGATATCATTTTGACATTAAACCTGCCTGTTTAATATATGAATTGAATTGGGTTTTAAGGCGCACCAACACATGAAAAGGTTATATGGCGCCTAATAGGCATGAACATGCCAGGCTCATCTTCCATGTACATCAAGATAAAATATGGAAAATGGGCCTAGAACCTTCTCACCCTGAACTGCAGAGATGCTGAAAATTCTATCGTAGAAACTCCATTTACGCTGGAGCCACGTTATTGTTTTTCTGCCACTGCTCTTTTGATGCGAGCGAGATAGCACCTGAAACAATGCAGGGATCATGATGAAGACCTTTAATGAACATGAACAAAAAATGATAAAATGAACATGAATTTGGGGGGATTCTACCCCTCTGCCTATCCCTCAAAAGGGATCTGCAGTGGCCCTATTCTTTGCCCCGTGACCAAACGGAGCGCCCGAGAACCACACGGGACGTTTAATATATGAACAAGTACTGACAATAGCTAAAGAGGCTTGAAATCACAACTTTTGCATTAATCCCTTAAATTTTTATCTCCAGTTAAAGCAACCCGACTCCAGAATAAATATCCTCCATGCATTGACTGTGTAAGTATGCAGTGGTGCCTGTTGTATGTAAGATAAGATTACTCCTGTTCATGTTTCACCATGCCTACTATTACAATAAAAGAGTCATATAACCATAAAACTGTACATTTGTAATCCTTTTTCTGAAACAAATCAACATGTTTTTTTTGTCAAAAATAAAGGCAAAATTACACATGATTTAAAGAAACACAAGCTGTTATCTATACTTGTTTTAAAAAACATTTTCATTTATAATTTTTCTTTCATTCCAGTGTTTCATTTAAAGTAGCTATCCCACCAACAACAGCTAAATTTTACAACTTATGTACACCGTTTCTACTGACGATGAGGTATACATATAACTAAGCATCTCCCTGGCCGAATGGTTAACGACGTTACGTTGTAAACCTTCGCCTCTCACCGCTGCGGGTTCGAATCCCACTGGGAGCTCGACTTGTGAGGAAGTGTCGATTCTTACGGATGGCAGGAGGTGTACAGTACTGGTTCTACCCAGGAAAGGTGGGTGGTCTGCCTCCACCACAAAAAATCGACCGTCATATATAACCTTACATGTGTTGAAAAGGACGTAAAACACCATACAAACAAACAAACAAACATATTTTGAGAATCCAAACTCTTTAGACACAATATAACCAGCAGGGCCAAACGCCGAAACTGGTGCTTCGAAGTAAGTTACCAACTCATAATTGATTTTACGCATTTTTAGTCACGGGTATTTTTAGAACCCATTAATAAACCTTTACTTTTAATCGGCACATATACATTGTTATATGACCTGAACACCTGGATAGTTTTGAAACATGGTTCCGTAGTGCAATTTTGCCTGTAACTGCCGGGTTAGTTTCTTTAACTGTTAAATGTATTCATGCACTAATTCGAAATTAATTATGTTTAAACCAAAGGAACATAAACTTCTATCACTAAGGATAAAACCGTACTGTCAATGGCAAAACCATTGTTTAAATGCAAAAATATGCCTACTACGTAATAGATGGTTAATGTTTGTTGCCAGCGGCAAACATAGGTATAAGTAACGCCAGCTTAAACAAAGAGTACAAAACTAATATAATTGTGTTAACACAAATCAACCTTCTTCTTAAAAGAACTGTGAGAGACAATTATTAAAACAAAAAGTAGTTGGGAAAACACCAGAACATGTTTACAAACTTTCTGAACAGCTCTTGTTGATGATAAACATATTTATTTTACTTCGATTGTGAAACAAGTTCGAGCAACTTATATTAATCCCTCTCAATGACTTCCTGTGCAGAACCAGTACTAGGTAATGGGGATTACTTATCTTGCTGATAATTAATTATATTATCATAAATAACATGGCCACAGCCAGAATCGAACCAACGACCTCTATCTGGAGTCGGACTCTGTACCGCGCACTCCATGATACAAGCTCATATTATATTTGAATGTTCATGTCATAACCTTTGTTTGTTTGTTTGTATGGTGTTTTACGTCATTTTCAACACATGCAAGGTTATATATGACGGTCGGATTTTTGTGGTGGAGGCAGACCACCCACTTTTCCTGGGTAGAACCAGTACTGTACACCTCCCGCCATCCGTAAGAATTGACACTTCCTCACTTACAAGTCGAGCTCCCAGTGGGATTCAAACCCGCAGCAGTGAAAAGAGACGGTTTACAACGCCAACGTCGTTAACCATTCGGCCACAGAGACGCTTATGTTATAACCTACAACACAGCCTACAACACAGCTATTATATAGAGTCCTTCATTTCTTCATCTTTCATCAGTTTTTGCACACAATATGACCTATTTATGTGTCGACATTCATTCATTCATTACAATACAGCTGTTACTACATGTATATAAACCGACGACAATGAAAGTTACAGAAGATAAATATTATTAAAACAAAGACACATTTATTTATATCTCTGACACTAAAACAGAAGAACAAGTAAATAACAACTAAGTGATAAATGATTATGTATCTGTAGCTAAATGCTGATTATATGTTGGGGGATACTATATAAACGATTACACGTGTAAATAATGATGTACACACTGCTAAACAAACAACAGTGACCAGATAGTGCTGAAGTTACATATGTACAGTAATCACAGCTGAATACCTTTCTCGTTATCTCAGTTATGTGTGATAAAGCAAAACAACAAAAAAAGGTTTGTTTCTTGTCTTATGACAAACCCTATTTTTAAGGCCCTGACCCCAAACATTTTAAGGCGTGTAAGTGTTGTGGAACACTCATATTATGTAATATGTTTAAGAAAACATGCTTTTGATGTTCTTGATTTGAATTTAATACAGTAAGGATTAAAGGGACACATGGTAATCTTGAGTTTTATTCAAACATTAAATTTGCTCCTCAATTTACTTATCCTGCATCATTTTGACTTTAAAACTGCTTGCATATGATTAAATAAAAAATTTAGATTTCAGTTTTCTTCATTATTTCACCAAATTTTTAAACATATTATTGATGCACTATTATAAAAAGTTATAATAATGCAAAAATAATTTGCTTTGAACTATTCTAACAATTAATATTAATGATTGAACAAATGCAAGTCAAGAGGAAAACTAACGAGATGCCGTGAGTTTTTGAAAAATCAAGATTGCCGTGTGTCCCTTTAATTCTAAAAAAATATAAAAAATAAAAATTCCTACCGACCTACTCTTAATTTTTTTTGGGAAAAAGACCAGAAACAGACCCTTTTTTGTTTGGCCTAAGGAAAGAGTTTGTTGACAGAACATGGACATGATAAAGTTGTTTTGCAATAAAATAAAAATATAAGATTATAAATATAGTAGAATACCCTGTATTTAACTATTAAATGGAAGAGCATAATTTGAATTTTGCATTTATTCTACTTTTCTTTATTTTACTTTACAATTTTTGAAGTTACTTTACACTACATGAAAAGTTATTTTTGTGTCACCTGCATAGCATGGCAGACACTTAGCAGTTTATTATCTGTCGTCATCCATCTATAACCTGCAAACAGACCTTGCCCATAACTTGAAAAGCATTTGATCTATGTTCATGAAACGTCAAAAACATATTCATCTTACCCTAAAGAATGTTGTTACACTTTCCCAATAACTCTGACTTTCATTTTGACAGTGTTATATACTGTCATATACCTTTTTTTTTCATAACCCTTTATCCTGCAACCTGACCTAGCTCACAACTTTAAATAAGAACATGGCAGGCGACACAAGTGTTTGTCCCATGGAACACCATTCTAATTCATAAATCAAGAAATTTGAAAAGATCATAAACTTGTGTGTTTTTTTTTGATGATTTTTGTAGTTATTCACTTCAAATCAACAAATATTTCCTACATCTTTTAATATGTGTCGAACTGAAACCAACAGGTATCATGTTAAAGGGAATGGTACTCAACTGTGAATCAGAATGGATTTAACACATACATAGCATACATATGTGAAATATAAATTCAAAATAAATTGCATATATGGATACATTCTTCATACAACTTGCGTATGTGTACTAAGATATAATCATTACAAGTATATAATACTCAGTCGTGCGTTATTTGCTTGCATATTATGGGTTGGTTATGCTGCGCTTAAAATTGTTAGTCTGTGCCACTCATCAAGGTCTTTAGTATTTAGTTCACGTTTATTTAAGCTCATTGTTTTATATTAAATCTGTCCATTTGGATTTGTTTTTCAAAATAGGCTCAAATTCATTGCCAATGAATGAAATTTCAATAAGAGAATGTTTGACTGCCAACAATGTAAGAAATGTATATATCTATTCAAGAGCAGTTAAAATGGAACATGTTATCAGAAAGATGTTTTAATGAAATTTAAGCCAACTTAATGTACCATAATATTTCCTTTAATAGTAACGCCTCCCCTAATAGAAGCGCCACACACTTTCCAACCTGAATTTAAGTCGGTAGTGACAGTTTAAGTGCTTTAGTGACCGAACCATGTGAGCAATGTCCACATCCAAGATTAAATTTCAGTAGGAAGATTACAGGAGTTAATGTCATTATTTATGTCAAATATGAGACGTAAATATCAATTTTAGTACAACTCCATAATACATCATGCGGCTTAGATGGTAGTTCCACTTCAGTCATGCAAGTTAAGTTTTTTTCAGTTTGTTCTACCATTACTTCCTCCACAACTGTTAATCCTAAATTGAGCGTAAATAAATGTCCGCATTCTCCATGCAGGCATAGGTCAACCAGTACATCTGTGTAGGAGTCTTCATTCCCCGTCAATCAATCAATGATTCGATACCTGTGTCTACTTCATCCTTTCCCGACCTCCACCAATCAGCTCTCATGTCTGCATTTGTATCGTTATGAACTCTTCGTCGTGACAGACTAGAATAGCTGTCATTGGCAGACGACTGTTTAGCGAGAGGTAAAGCTGTACTGCCGTATTCATAACCGTCATTCTCTTTTCCTCCTTTTGCCTTGTGGTTATTTGTTTTCGAGAATCCTAGCTTAAACCACTTTTTTCCTTTCTTTCCCCTCTTATCATTACTATTTCGGCCACTCCAAGTGCCGAAGGAGTTAGCTCCCTTTTTATTTGCCTTTCCTCCCAATGTATGGGAGTCTGCATAGAAGGATTTGTTTC
Organism: Cyrtodaria siliqua; assembly: GCA_037043455.1. Lineage (NCBI taxonomy): Eukaryota > Metazoa > Mollusca > Bivalvia > Adapedonta > Hiatellidae > Cyrtodaria > Cyrtodaria siliqua. Next base: position 157,843 of record JAWPHD010001992.1, on the reverse strand, counting down.
TTGAAAAGTCATTTCCGTAGTCCGGAATCGCAGCATGGTCCGCTGTATGAACACTTCTAATGCTGCCTCGCATTGGAAAGGGGCTCCGTACTGGGGAAGAGGTCTGTATTGGGATGAGAACCCTTACAGGAGAAGGGCTCCGTATAGGGGATGGGCTTCTGTCTCGTTTTTCTTTTGTGTAAGAATCATGAATCCACTGGCTCGCTTCAGAAATAAACAGAACGGTACAAACATACTCAAAACTGTAAGACATATTTACGCTAAGAAACAAACTCTTTTTAAAATTTAATCGAACAACTCAGTAACGGAAGAGCAGCAATTCATGTAAATAAATAATCGGGATGATGTTGCATTTTTCTGTACCAATTCCAGAAAACTGCAACAATCTTGTGTTTATATAATTAGATAATACATCTTTTTTTTTGAAAGCAAAAAAATATATCAAGCAAAACTATTTTTATCTAATAGTAAATAAATACCTGCAAATGAAATGAATGCAGTTAAAAAGCAAGCTATCAAAACAAAACAGAATGGCTTTTTCTGTTGCATGTTCTATTTTACTTTATGTACTATCATGTGACACGCAAGCATTTCAAATTGGACTTTCTATCTATATAATTTGGATTAAAATTGTATGCCATGCATGTTGCTTAATGTTAAAATGTGTTTTTTGTCTATGTTACCACTGAAACCGACAGAAATGCAGCACATTAATGCACACAGTTAGGCATTGCACACAGTTAGAAGTTAGAGGTATAACAATGTATGTCAACAAAGTATTTCAAGCAGTTAATGGCCTTGTTTTTTTCTAATGTAATAAAAACAAATGAGTGCGTAAAGATGTCTTCTTCGTAGAAAACAGAAGGCAGGTGGTGCCATCTACATAGAGAAACTGATAACTGGTGGCGCCATTTACATTTAGCAACAGAAGGCAGGTGGTGCCACCTACATTTACAAACAGAAGGCAGGTGGTGCCATCTACATTTAGAAACAGAAGACAGGTGGTGTCATCTACATTTCGAAACAGAAGGCAGGTGGTGCCATCTACATTTACAAACAGAAGTCAGGTGGTGCTGTCTGCAAAGAGACAGAAAGCAGATGGCATCATCTACATAAACAAAATGCAGTTGGTGCCATCAACATTCAGAAAGTCAATATAGGTGGTTTCATCTACACTTAGAAAAAGGAGGCAGGTGGCATCTTTACTCTCCCATCTGCCATAAAAAGCTGTTTTTATAAAAGAAATGAAGTGGTCACCACCATCATCGGCCAGACAATAATTGTCAAATTTGTCATTAAACATACACAGTATATAATGATATGTGACAAAATTAATGGACATGTATGACAGATACCAACTTGGTTCTGCATACTGAAGGGCCTAAAATGCTTTGTTGACATACTCAATTGAAATATACTATGAAATAATTATTATTTCTAGCGTGTGAGATTTAGTTTTGATAAATCTTGTGGACAATTAAAAATACAACTTCAAATTACTAACTGTAGGCCACAACTCTAGGTTACATATATTTTCAAGATAGAAAATCCGAAACATCTACCTTTATACCTTCACAAAATTAACTATTTCACAGTATACTTCATATCTAACGGGTGTTCACGGAATGTTTTGAGGTTTGTAAGCCATTAGCTGTCGGGGCGTACTCAATCCTTTTTTATATAGACTCAATTTCCAATTTTTTTTCTCCAAAAAACAACACAGCAGAACCAAAATGCCACGTATTCAATCTAGTTCTTGAAAACAGGTTAAAAAGATTTTGAAAAAAATCGCTTGAAGGAAATTAGATTTTTCAGTTTTATTTTTTTTGATTATATTTTAAAAAGCAAATTATCTAATTATCTACCGGTACGCTTTCAAATTTTGAAAGGTTAATAAATATGAAGCAAATTTAAAAGCAACAATAAAAATGCACTAAAATATTAAACTTCTTGATCAATTTTGCCTTCAGTTAGCTTTTCTAATAACAGCAGAAGGAATGACCAGCTAGTTTGCTACAAACCATCATTGAACCGACTAGATTCAGCTAGCCGGCTGTCCGGAACCCGAGTTTCCCGGAGACGGGTTTCTACAAGTTCTTCGCCTCGAATTGGCTCTGTATAGTGTGTGGCTCTATAATTATTGAACTTGCCGTATGGGGGTTCTGGAGCTGGTCCAACTGGCGGGGGTGGAATGTGACGACTGAAAAATAAACGGAAATAATAAATAAAAGCAGGAGTTAACTAGAACTATCACTGAAGGTGATGAATACCCCCGCTGTTTTGCTCTAGCTGATGATGGGCAAAATCAAGAATAATAAATTCATTATGGAGTGAAAAACTCTAAGTCAAATAAAGGGCCATGATTCTGTAATAAATTAGGCATCAACAATTTGTGATGTAGAAGGACGTAAGGTAATCAGCTGTTACGTGTACATGAAGTTTGGGAACAATCAATTCGAAAATGTTTGAGAAAAATGTGTTAACAGGTCATTATCCAATATTAGACTGGAAAAGTCTTAAGTCAAAGAAAGGGCCATAATTCTAAAATAAATTAGGCAATCAATGATGGGATATGTAGAGGGACATAAGGTCATCAGTTGTTATGTGTACATGACGTTTGGGAACAATCAATTCGAAAATGTTTGAGAAAAAATGTGTTAACAGGTATACAATATTAAGTGCACAAATTTTAAGTCAAACAAAGGACAATAATTCTGTAATAAATTAGGCAATCAATGATGGGTGATGTAGAGGGAAATAAGGTCATCCGTTGTTAGGAGTATATGAAGTTTGGGAACAATCCATTCAAAAGTGTTTGAGATAGTATAAAATGTGTTACGCGACGGGATGCAACCGGACAAAAACGTGTGAGGGGACGCAACGCGACTGGATGTTGGGGACGTGATTCCTATATAGCCCCCACTTCACTCTGTGAAAGTGGGGGTATAAATAGAGAATATTAAGTCGGTGCCTTTTACTATCAAGTTTATTAGGCGAGGCTTAGAAAACGAAGAATGGCGAGGGAATCCGCATGGATTTGCTCTATTGGTCAGTGCCTAATAAAGCAAAATTTAATAGGTCACCCCTTTATTAGGCAGAAAAGTGCATATCTGCATGATAAAGATATTTAAATCCAGAAATATTTTTCATATACTAACAAACTTGTTGAAAATGTAAAAATACTAGTTACTTGAATGCCTTTTGTTTAATATAGTATGAAATTCATGTAAAAATGTGCCATCATCAGCAGCAGCAGCAGCATCAACCATTATAATCACGATATTTTAAACCTTTTTTCAAGCGGTTTGGTGGACATACACTTAACTTCATGGGGTGGGGTATAAAGTTATGTTAACAAACTCACTCATTATATGGTCCACGTCTTCCTCCTCCTTCACCTTTGGCAGCTAAGATCTCATCAACAATATCTTGTGCCTGAAATATTATACATACATGATCATTTATGTGTTATATTGCCTATTAATTCTGCCTTATTAGAGAATATAACCTGCCTAGGATATTTTTATTTACACTGTCCTGTTTATTGGGATGCCAATAGGATGAGCAAGGTTTGATGCACCCTAGAACTTGGTTTAACCCCACAGCGGCCTTCTTTGCCACGAACCGTTCCAAGGTGGCAGCCCTATTGTCAACCCTTTTATGTTTGTGATGTCATATTTTGTCTTTTATTCATCTTTGTAATTGTTGTTTGTTTCTCTGTGGTTTGTGGTTGAATGTGGTCCTTGAATGCTACATTTCCTGTTCAGTGGTTAGGCCGTTTTCTACTATTCTCATGGGTCCGACTATCGGACCCGTTCCCAATGCCAAATATAGTTGTTTTTTCCCAATTCTGAAATAAAATTCCCCTTCTTTTTTTACAGGTTTACAAGGAAATACTATAAAAATAACAATAGTTAAATCATGTATCATGTATTGAAACCAGGCAATTAAAACAACCTGATATTTATGTACAACTAACTTCCCAATTTGAGGCGTAAAGCGATTAAATTTTTTCCCAATTTGTCCAGGGTCTTTTTCCCAAAATGGGCAGAAAAAGGCCTGGAGGTTAACATCTACTTTTAATACAGAAAGTCTAAACAGACTTTGTTTTTTAAACCTGTGGGTCCAAATATTGAAAAATTTATCAGTGCTGCAATAATGTTTAGCTCAAGCAGCTGAGAGTAGAAATAATTCTTATGCCTATTAACCAGAAATCATTGTTACAGTCGATGTTGTTGTTTTACAAGACTGTCGCTGTGAAGAAGCTCAAAATAAACAAACAACATCTAGATCATTTAATGTTGTCTTAAGTCTTGAGACAGTATACATACCCACTAAAACCAAGGATTGGACACACTACTCCCCCACCCACCCAAAAACAAGAGGTCAATGATCTTGAATCTCTACTGATAGATTTTGATAGCTAGATCAGCATTCCTTTGAAGTTTCATAAAAATCTGTCCAGTAGTTTCGGAAGAGTCGCTAAAAGTTGAAGTTTTTACTATATAACTCTACGTAAACAAAGATGGCCACTGGCAGCCATGTTTAATGTTGAATCAAAATAATTTTCGACAAGGATCAACATCTTGTCATGCTGATCATTTCAGAAAATGTCCCATATCAATATCATTTACAGTTTTCAAGAAGTAGTCGCTACAAACTTGTTTTTAAAAATCTATGTTTAGCCGTGGTGGCCATCTCGAATTTCCAGCCGACCTGAAATTGTGCTAGGATCAACTAGACGTCAAGAGCAACATTCCTGTGAAGTTTCATGAAAATGCGTCAAGTAGTTTCAGAGGAGCAGTCGCTACAAATTTTTACTATACAAACTCTGTGTAAACAAAGATGGCCACTTGTGCCCATGTTTAATGTTGAATCAAAATAATTTTCTACAAGGATCAACATCATGTCATGCTGATCATTTTAGAAAAAATCCCATATCAATATCACTTACAGTTTTCAAGAAGTAGTCGCTACAAACTTTTTTTAAAAAGAGGTCAATGACCTTGAATCTCTACTGATAGATTTTGATAGCTAGATCAGCATTCCTTTGAAGTTTCATAAAAATCTGTCCAGTAGTTTCGGAGGAGTAGTCGCTACAAGTTGAAGTTTTTACTATATAACTCTAGGTAAACAAAGATGGCCACCGGCAGCCATGTTTAATGTCGAATCGAAATAATTTTCGACAAGGATCAACAACTTGTCATGCTGATCATTTCAGAAAAAGTCCCATATCAATATCATTTACAGTTTTCAAGAAGTAGTCGCTACAAACTTGTTTTTAAAAATCTATGTTTAGCCGTGGTGGCCATCTTGAATTTCCAGCCAACCTGAAATTGTGCTAGGATCAACTAGACATCAAGAGCAACATTCCTGTGAAGTTTCATGAAAATCCGTCAAGTAGTTTCAGAGGAGCAGTCGCTACAAATTTTTACTATATAAACTCTATGTAAACAAAGATGGCCACTGGTGCCCATGTTTAATGTCGAATCAGAATAATTTTCGACAAGGACAAACATCATGTCATGCTGATCATTTTAGAAAAAATCCCATATCAATATCACTCACAGTTTTCAAGAAGTAGTCGCTACAAACATTTTTTAACAAGAGGTCAATGACCTTGAAGCTCTACTGATAGATTTTGATAGTTAGATCAGCATTCCTGTGAAGTTTCATAAAAATCTGTCAAGTAGTTTTGAAGGAGTAATCGCTACAAGTTGAAGTTTTTACCATATAACTCTAGGTAAACAAAGATGGCCACTGACAGCCATGTTTAATGTCGAATCAAAATAATTTTCGACAATGATCAACATCTTGTCATGATGATCATTTCAGAAAAACTCCCATATTAATATCACTTACAGTTTTCAAGAAGTAGTCGCTACAAACTTGTTTTTAAAATCTATGTTTAGCCGTGGTGGCCATCTTGAATTTCCGGCTGACCTGAAATTTTGCTAGGATCAACTAGACATCAAGAGCAATATTCCTGTGAAGTTTCATAAAAATCTGCCAAGTAGTTTCAGAGGAGTAGTCGCTACAATTTTTTACTATACAAACTCTATGTAAACAAAGATGGCCACTGGCGCCCATGTTTAATGTCGAATCAAAACAATTTTCGACAAGGATCAACATCATGTCATGCAGATCATTTTAGAAAAAGTGCCATATCAATATCACTTACAGTTTTCAAGAAGTAATCGCTACAAACTTTTTAAAAAAATCTGTTTCTAGCCATGGCGGCCATCAAAATTCTGGGATCAATTAGACATCAAGAGCAACATTCCTGTGAAGTGTCATAAAAATTCGTCAAGTAGTTTCAGAGGAGTAGTCGCTACAAGTTTTTACTATATAAATCTATGTAAAAATGATTACGCATCCTAAGGACCCCCAAAATAAAAATCTGGTGTAACACCCTGATATATACAAGCTTACATACAAAAGAACCATTAAATTTTGGCTAAGAAAAGGTCAGATAATTCTATAAAAACACAACCAGAATGGGACCTAAAGTCAATCATGTAATCCTTATATGGCAAACGTATCTGTGAAGATCCCTAGTATTGTAACTTACAAACGCTTACACACAAGAGGTTAACCAAATGGAATGCCAATGGGGCTGTGGACGCTGGTGGATAGGCAAGTATAATAGATCTACCTATTTGAAGGAGACACTGGTGGATAGGAAAGTATAATAGATCTACCTATTTGAAGGAGACGCTGGTGGATAGGCAAGTGTAATAGATCTACCTATTTGAAGGAACAGTCGAGCTAAAAATGAGATCTAATTTTTTCTGACTTAAATTACGCAATAGTTACTGAGCCAGAAATCATCATATATATTGCGTTTGAAAGCTTTTTTTTTGAATGTTAAAACATTTCAATGATAAACAATCAACTATATCCATATTAGATTCAGCAGCCACATCAGAGGAAAGCTTTATTTTCCCATGGTACAAATAATAAACACCAAAGGAAATTACCACAGGTTTGTAATTCAACGCACATAAAAATAATAATTAAAAGACAAAAGAACCCATTATAATTTATAAAACTACAGACAATGATAATGAATGAGACTGTATGTCATGTTTAATGGGTAATTTATATTGGAGCATGCAACCTCCGAAAAAATGAACTTGGATGATGTTGCTAGTTCACATATTCTGACAAGTGGTTCGAAAACTAGTGAAAACCGATAACATAATAATAAATAACACCATATTTCAAACCATTTACAAAATACCAGTGTGTATTAGATGTTCATATTATTAAACATAGTTAAGCTGAATAAATATCATACATATATCACCACTCATCCCCAATGTTTGGATGTTTTACATTCCACTACCACACATCCCTGACATTTAAATATTTACATTTCCCTACCACTCATACCTGATGTTTAAATAGTTTACATTTCCCTACCACCCATCCCCGATGTTAACATTTCCCTACCACCCATCCCCGATGTTTACATTTCCCTACCACTCATCCCCGATGTTACATTTCTCTACCACTCATCCCCGATGTTTACATTTCCCTACCACTCATCCCCGATGTTACATTTCTCTACCACTCATCCCCGATGTTTACATTTCCCTACCACTCATCCCCGATGTTAACATTTCCCTACCACCCATCCCCGATGTTTACATTTCCCTACCACCCATCCCCGATGTTTACATTTCCCTACCACCCATCCCCGATGTTTACATTTCCCTACCACTCATCGCCGATGTTTACATTTCCCTACCACCCATCCCCGATGTTTACATTTCCCTACCACTCATCCCCGATGTTTACATTTCCCTACCACTCATCGCCGATGTTTACATTTCCCTACCACCCATCCCCGATGTTAACATTTCCCTACCACCCATCCCCGATGTTTACATTTCCCTACCACCCATCCCCGATGTTTACATTTCCCTACCACCCATCCCCGATGTTTACATTTCCCTACCACTCATCGCCGATGTTTACATTTCCCTACCACCCATCCCCGATGTTTACATTTCCCTACCACTCATCCCCGATGTTTACATTTCCCTACCACTCATCGCCGATGTTTACATTTCCCTACCACCCATCCCCGATGTTAACATTTCCCTACCACTCATCCCCGATGTTTACATTTCCCTACCACTCATCCCCCTTTGTTTACATTTCCCTACCACTCATCCCCGATTTTTACATTTCCCTACCACTCATCCCTGATGTTTAACATTCTCCTAACACTTATGGTGGTGGGGTGGGATGGGGATGGGGGTGGGGGCGTATGCGGGGTATACACAGTGTGCACCTCCACTAAAATCCAGCAAGCAGTTTTAACATAATGTTTGGACAGCAGATTTCATGCACATCAAATAAAATCCTGGATCTGCATACAAACTCTCAAAAGACGAGGCAAAATGTTTATGTCTTGTTCCAACCTGACTAAATCAGAAAAAAAATTGATGAAATTTATTACTCGAATACATGATGCTGTTATGCCTGGGAAATTAGAAGCTTTTTACTACGAACAAATTATCCAGCTGTAACATGTCAATTTGTGAGAAGGATGGGAATTTGGATCAGAAAGGAGGATGGGAATCTGGATCAGAAAGGAGGATGGGAGTCTAGGTCAGAAAGGAGGATGGGAGTCTGGGTCAGAAAGGAGGATGGGAGTCTGGGTCAGAAAGGAGGATGGGAGTCTGGGTCAGAAAGGAGGATGGGAGTCTGGGTCAGAAAGGAGGATGGGAGTCTGGGTCAGAAAGGAGGATGGGAGTCTGGGTCAGAAAAGAGGATGGGAGTCTGGGTCAGAAAGGAGGATGGGAGTCTGGGTCAGAAAAGAGGATGGGAGTCTGGGTCAGAAAAGAGGATGGGAGTCTGGGTCAGAAAGGAGGATGGGAGTCTGGGTCAGAAAGGAGGATTGATGCCTGGGCCAGGAAGGTAAATGGAAGTCTTGGGTCAGGAAAGAGGATGAAAGTCTTGTTTAGGAAAGACGAAGGTAAGGAAGGAGAATGGGATTCCAGGTTAAGAAGGAAGATGGGAGTCAGGGTCAGAAAGGAAAATAGGAGACTAGGCCTGGAAGGAGGATGGATGACAATTACTCTCTAATTATTTACCATTATTATGCTCTAATCAGTTTTATACATGTTGTTCTTTTTAAATTAGGGTGTGTGCGTTTTTACTGTCAGGTTTAATCTATAGTTAGAACAGTTCTACACACCCGTCAATTTTATTTTTTTTAAAAATCAAGTTAATCATGTACTCTATATTTAGTAACATTCCAGTCCAACTTCACTGCGCCAAAGAAAACACAAAACCTGCAGGCCGCCCCATTCTTACTGTTAAGGATATTTATCATCTTTTGACACAGCGCATACCATTCATTCTTCCTTCATATACGGTTTTATAAAAACTTTCTGCTTCATAAAGGAATGGTAATAATGTCAACTCCCATTTGACAAACGGCCATAAATGAATGTATACCGATATCCAGATTTACAACCAGATAAACACAATCCGCCCCTATTCACGACAATATATAGGTACTGATCCATGAAAAAATGTGAATTATACACTCAGGAACTATAATACACACAAATTTGTGCTTGTGAATGTAGTATTTATTTATCAATGGTTGGTGGGGATTATTTTGAAAGCCATTTCATTGTAGTATTTTTCAAAATAAATCGGGAGTTGATGCATTCCAATGCCCTTTTTGTGCGACCCTTTTAATGAACATCCATCAATAAAATGTTCTATGAACATCCATCAATAAAATGTTCTATGAACATCCATCAATAAAATGTTCTATGAAGCCTAATCTTTCTGATTAAAAGGTGCACTAAAGGACCCTGATAATGTACAGAGTGCATTTTTAAATGACCTAGTTTTTGAGTATTTAGTAATGATAAACAAAACTGGTAATGATAAACAGTTGAGATAACATATGCTTCGCAAAAAAGTTAAATAAAAACCATGGCACTACAGTCGTATAAAATAAGTAAACACGCTCATTAATATCCCGCCCCCTTTCTGTCCTTTAAATCATGGCAGAAAAAAACTGACGGATGAACCTCATTTGTTACGCACTGAAAACTTGTTCTGAGATTATTTAAATTGTTATATCTACTACTAGTACCTCAACTATCGTTAGAACCTCTACTATCTCTGAAACTTCTACTATCATTATAACCTCTACTATCATTGGAACCTCTACTATCATTGGAACCTCTATCATTGGAACCTTAACTATCACTCTGCGGGTTGCCACTAATACTAACACCTCTACTATCATTGGAATCTCTACTATCACTGGAACCTCTACTATCGTTAGAACCTCTACTATCTCTGAAACTTCTACTATCATTATAACCTCTACTATCATTTGAACCTCTACTATCATTGGAACCTCTACTATCATTGGAACCTCTATTATTGGAACCTTGACTATCACTCTGCGGGTTGCCACTAATACTAACACCTCTACTATCATTGGAATCTCTACTATCACTGGAACCTCTACTATCGTTAGAACCTCTACTATCTCTGAAACTTCTACTATCATTATAACCTCTACTATCATTGGAACCTCTACTATCATTATAACCTCTACTATCATTGGAACCTCTATCACTGGAACCTTAACTATCACTCTACGGTTTGCCACTAATACTAACACCTCTACTATCATTGGAATCTCTACTATCATTGGAACCTCAACTTTCTCTGAAACTTCTACTATCATTAGAACCTCTACTATCATTGAAACATCTACTATATCTGAAACTTCTACTATCATTAGAACCTCTACTATCATTGAAACCTCTACTTTCTCTGAAACTTCTACTATCATTAGAACCTCTACTATCATTAGAACCTCTACTGTATCTGAAACTTCTACTATCATTATAACCTCTACTATCATTGGAACCTCTACAATCATTGGAACCTGTACTATCACTGGAACCTCTAATTTCCTTGGAACCTGTACTATCATTATAACCTGTACTATCATTGGAACCTCTACTATCCTTGGAACCTGTACTATCATTAGAACCTCTACTATCATTGGAACCTCTACTATCATTGAAACTTCCACTATCATCGGAACCTCTACTATCATTGGAACATATTGGAACATCTCCTATCATTGGAACCTCTAGTCATTGGAACCTCTATTATCACTCAGTTTTTGCCAAACCTCAATGGTACGTCCCTACCACATGAACTGCGCAAACCAGTTCCTTCCCGTTCTATCTAAGCTTTTTTCACTACTTGACTTGGAATTAAAATATAAATTCTGTAAATTATATAAACTTACCGGTGCATTTACACTCTGGAAAATGTGCATGTCGGATGGACTATTTTTCCGTCGTGGGTCTTCGAGGACGGTGAACAAAACGAGGTTGTTATATGTTTCCTTACGATCATTCTTCAACACAGCTGTAGGCTCGTGAAGCTGTGCAAGCGGGAACCTCTCTAATTCATCCTGCAAACAGATATGTTATTATATCTACACTTGTTTTTATTTAAGCATATTCTTATGAAACAGGCTACATATCATTCGTAACGGCTCTCAAGGACTGCTGTGGTCTTAAATTACAAAGGAACAGGAGATTTATGATGGAAAAAGAGAACAAGTGTTACTTAAATTAAACCACAAGCCTTTGTTGAATGTACAGAAAACTGTAATGGAAACACCACAAGCTGAAAGTGATGACCTTAAAGTGAATTGAATTGAATGTTGTTTAACGGCTCATCAACACAGTATAGGTCATTTAGAGCCGCCCCAGAGAGAGGGGAAGGATACATAGGAATCCGGGAACCTGCCCTACTCTTATTATCGAATAGATTCCTATGGTTCTTTAACGTGCTCGGAGACCGATACACGGGACCGCCCGGTTTACGTCCCCATCCGACGGACGAGGCTAAGGGAAAGTGTCTTGCCCAAGAACACACCGACAGAACTCGGTGGAACCATGGAGGATTGAACTCGGGGCCTCCGGTTACAAATCCGCCGCTCTACCGACTGCGCCACGCCAGCCCTGACCTTAAAGTGAACAGAATTAATATTGCACACATTAAGAAATGAATGAAATGGTGACTGCATTCACATCACTTGGAGATGAGAAATAGTTTTCAATCAGAAATCCTCCACCCGGGAGATAAACCACGTGATCCGGAGGTCTGTTGCTCTAAAGTCCAAGGTCTTATCCACTGAGTTACTGAGACCACTACCCACAGGTAAGGGAAGAAATCCAACAAAATATTAAAGTTACGTTTGTATCAAAACATAAAATCAGCTGGCTATTAAGAGACCACCTCTGCTGAAAGGTCTCCTGACTTAAAAGACCATTGTTTCAGGTCCCTATTGTAATGTTTTAATGAAAATATGCAAAGTTTTATAAGACCACTTGTGTAAAGGGACCATTTTTTCTCTTCTGTTTAGTGATCTCTTAATACAGGTTTGACTGCAGTTGAAATTTCCGTCTTACCCCATTTCCCTTATCGATGATAATGATTGCTCGTCGCTCTATGATCATTTGGCATCGCATTGTCCAGATGCCCGTAGAGCTCTCCATCTGTTTAAGCTTGGTGAGGCCATCTTCTGGATGTGTCGTACCTGGTCAGGAGATAATATGTTTAAATTTTAATTGAAATAACAAAAATGTATGTCTGGCCACATTATACTAAGTTATGTATCTACTTCGTCCTCATTAGGTTTAGAAACACAATATATTATATAGTTGTGTTAAAATTTGACACAAAATGAGATAACAGTGAAAGATTTAAAATGACAAATTTAATTAAGTTTTAGCTAGAAAAACAGGCTGGCCTAACCCTTCTAGAAACCCCCCTCCCTGCCCTCTATGAAAATTTAGAACGAGCCCCGCATTTGGTACATAATATGCCCATCAAAAGCTGAATTATTATGCAAAGAAAAAGACGAGTAACTTTCTGAGCTACAGCGGGGAAAGTTTTTTTTCAGGAATGGGTCGTCGTCCGCTCAATGTCATCTTGATGTTTGACCTACTGACCCCAAAATAGGCTTCCACTTCTCAACAAGGGCACTGTACCTGAAGTTTCATGAGAGTGGGTGTTATACATCAGTAGTTATCACGCAGAATGCCTATGTCCATATGAGGTCATGGTGTCCTTGACATCCGACTTATTGAATCCAGAAGCAATAGGCTCCCTCCTCTCACCAAGTGCAATGTACTTAAGAAGTTTCATGAGCATGGCTATTATATTTCCAAACCATGACATAGAATGCATTTGTTTATATGATTTCACAGTGGTCTTGACGTTCGACCTACTGACCTCAAAAGCGATTTAAATTTACATATAAAGTTTCATGCGGATGAGTTATATGCTTAATTTATCACCTCAAATGCTTATGTTAATCATGGCATGGCAGGGCATGACAGGTCATGGCCATCTTGAACTTTGCTTTACTGACCCCAAATGCAATAGCATTTATCCTCTCACCAAGGCAAAATTCATATTTATGTACAGACCAAGGGACAACCCTATTCCATAATATGTACCATTTTCAAACCAGCCCAGAAAAACACTTTTATTCCATTATGCTAAGGGTCATTTAATGTCATTAGAACTGGTAGACTGCAAATGCTGTTATTTTTTTTGTGTGTTTTTTTCCTTTTTTATTTGAGCATGTATAAATGTAGGGTAGGGGGATATATGTGAAATGTGTACATTTTTTTTAACTCACCAGATTTACTTGTATATGTTGCCAGATGGTCCACCTCAAACGTAGGTTCACTTCCGTCCCTCATGCCACCGTCAAAACTGTTTTGTTCTGAAATAACAGTTGGAAACAAATTAATAATACAAATTTATTCAGAGCCGCCCCAACAAGATGTTTAAACATATTTATTTTACATTGATTGCGAAACAAGTTCTTGCAACTTAGATTAATCACTCTCGATGGCTTCCTGGGTAGGACCAGTACTAAGCAATGTGGACTAATTATCTTGCTCAAGGATAAATAACGTGACCGCGACGGAGGATTGAACCCACGACCTCTCGATCAGGAGTTCGGCGCTCTACCACTGGACCACAAACTCCACGAACTCGCCCCAACAAGAGGTGAAGGACGCTAATGGAAAGTGTCTTGTGCACAAAAACACCAACAAAACTTAGTGGCACCAGTGAGACTTGAACTCGGGCATTCAGATTTCAAGTCCACCATGCCACTGGACCAAGCCAACAGCGTACACAAGCATTGTTATTTGATGTAACTTCTTTGGGAATCTGATACTGTGGCTTAAAAATACATCTTATTTAATTTTTCTGGACCGCGGGCATAAACATCTTTGCCTGTCAAATTGTATAAGGCTGACACATTATGTGAAATATACAGACCATGAATATATCATTCAATTTTGACAATGTCTTGAGCATTGAAGAGGATTTTTCTGCTTTAGCAAAATTAGGTCACGCTATTTTCCATTAATGTGGAGTTTTTCAACCTTTCATCAACATTCATTGTACTACACACTGAAAGGTGCGCCCAAAATTAACTATTTTAAGAATGCTTGATTGTCAATAACTGAAGCTACTTGTATTGTGCTATATCGCCGCCTTGCTGTAATAACTCAGCAAGTGTACATAGCAATATATTGCACTTGTTCAGATATTGCACCAAGGTCACAATTACTACATGATTTAATAACATTATCAAGTGAACAGCAGGGTTATCTTAGATATTGTGAAATTTCAAATTTGGGTATCAATATCCTGGATACACAATAAACCCGCTATCTGTATTTCTACTGTTAAAAGAACTCAGACAAAGGCACCGCCGTGGTTAGAGGGTGGTTGCTCATGCTTATCAAAGATCGACCCAATACAGGTATATTGTAATTTCAGTTTAGTGACATAATAGTCTCAAGCTTACTTGGGTTATATAATAAATACTATCAGCAAAGGAACACCCTTAAAACAGGCCTTTTTTCACAAAATTGGGAAGAGGTGTAAGACTATCCATTTTTTTTTTAGTGGGGTGGGGGAGGGAGAATGTGCTTATTTCTCCTTTCGGGAGAAATGTAAGATTTCATAAATTAAGAAAATATGATAATACTATGATTTATATTTTCATCCATTATGTATTATAATTACTAACTTCTCAGTCAGAATGACTTAACAGATGAAAACACATTGCAGAATTCATGCTTTTTCTCAAATTCTTAGAGACTTCTGTCTACAGGTATTCGGCGCGTAATTTGGTCACTACTACCCCCCCACCCCCCTCTACTACCCCTCCCCCCACACCAAACAAAAAAAAAAAAAAAAAAAAAAAATCATCCAAGAAGTCATTTCATAACATTTTAAAACTTTCCAAAAAATTTTTTTTTTCATATATTATATTGTATAAAGGTGTCCGAGAATGGCCGATTTTTTTGGGAAAACATCGACTCCACTTTGTTTACGGTCGAATACACGGTCAACTCTTGGACGATTTGCTCAAGCAAGCACTCACATTTTGCAGGAGGGATAGCTCTCCATAGATACAGTAACTAAATCAACTAAACTCAATGGCATTGTGTACCCAGTAAGTCGAGAAGTGAAGAAATACCTTACTCGTAGGAGATATGACCGAACCATTTGTCCCTGTCATTCACCTCTAAAACACAACTATACACCGTTCAACCTGCATAAACATACATTTGTTCAATCAGAAATAACTTATAATTACACATACCGATCATCAGAAAGCTCAATCCAACATCTGCTAGTCACAACGGCTGAATATTTCAAACAATTTTTACGTTCACCTGCGAGCTGCCATCTTTGAAATGGTTCCCTACTCGCCAATAGGATGAATACAAATGCGTAATTATCCTATTGGCGAGTAGGGAACCATTTCAAAGATGGCAGCTCGCAGGTGAACGTAAAAATTGTTTGAAATATTCAGCCGTTGTGACTAGATGTTGGATTGAGCTTTCTGATGATCGGTATGTGTAATTATAAGTTATTTCTGATTGAACAAATGTATGTTTATGCAGGTTGAACGGTGTATAGTTGTGTTTTAGAGGTGAATGACAGGGACAAATGGGTCGGTCATATCTCCTACGAGTAAGGTATTTCTTCACTTCTCGACTTACTGGGTACACAATGCCATTGAGTTTAGTTGATTTAGTTACTGTATCTATGGAGAGCTATCCCTCCTGCAAAATTTGAGTGCTTGCTTGAGCAAATCGTCCAAGAGTTGACCGTGTATTCGACCGTAAACAAAGTGGAGTCGATGTTTTCCCAAAAAAATCGGCCATTCTCGGACACCTTTATACAATATAATATTCGAAAAAAAAGAATTTTTTGGAAAGTTTTAAAATGTTATGAAATGACTTTTTGGATGATGTTTTTTTTGTTTGTTTTTTTTTTGGTGTGGGGTGGGGGGTAGTAGAGTGGGGTGGGGGGTAGTAGTGACCAAATTACGCGCCGAATACCTGTGCTTCTGTCTTCTGATTGGGAAACAGTTCTGCTAAAGTTGGGAGAAAAGCAAAAGTAAAATGTTTAACATTACAGGCCTCTGTTACATTAGGTAAAAGCGCCCTGTAAAAGGCATATAAAAATAATTTCAACTCCCAAGATAGAGGGGAGAGTAGGGGAGGTGGGCCTAATTAAGATCTGTGAATAATCAAATAATCAAGACACAGTTAGCATATCGTGCTAATTATATAGTCCAGCATCTGGTCTACAGCTTTCCTATGACAACCTTCAGTAGATGTAAAAGGAAGTGGTCATGCCCAATGGTTCCGCTAGTAATAATTACATAGCTTCGAAAAAATCCACACATCACAATCTGGATTGGATTACAAGTAATTGACTTTGGCACGGACAAAATAATTTTCTTTCTTCATGATATTTTATATTTATAAACGCAACATAAGTTATTTAAGTTATTTGTCTCATTAAAGTTACACATTATTTCTTATGAGGTCATAGCTGATAATAAGGCCTGCAACAATATTTTTTTGTTTTACTAAATATTTAACAATATCAGAAATCCTTTAGCAATATATTTGATATGATAAGAAAATTGAATTCATTTTTTATCAGAAACTGAATTAATGATATTGCTAAATAGCTGGTCAATGTTACAACAGCATGCCTTATTTACATCACTGTGTTTAAATCATTTACACATTGGTAATACCTGTAAGTTTTTCTTATTTTTTTATGAACTGCCCGCCCATGCCCAACAGGCAAAACTCAAAACCTTAGAACAATAAGCACTACACTTGCACAACCTGTTCACTGCTCCATTCCTTTGGTGTTATAACCTTGTGAGACCTGTTCCCTGCTCCACCTACTAAGTGGATTCCTTTGGTGTTATAACACTGAGAGACCTGTTCACTGCCCCACCTATTAAATGGGTTCATTTGATGTTATAACACTGAGAGACCTGTTCACTGCCCCACCTATTAACTGGATTCCTTTGGTGTTATAACCTTGTGAGACCTGTTCACTGCTCCACCTATTAACTGGATTCATTTGGTGTTATAACCTTGTGAGACCTGTTCACTGCTCCATCATGGACGATTTAATTTAACTGTTGTTTAACGGCTTGTCAACACATTGCTTAGGTTATTTTTAGCTGCCCCAGAGACGGGACGGATACATAGGAAGCCAGGTACTTGCTATTGAATACGATTCCTATGATTCTATAACATACTCCGATATACGGGACCTCCAGGTTAACGTCCCGTCCCTGTCTAACTGACGAGGTTAAGGGAAGTGTCTTGCCTAAGGTTACAACACAGACGGAACCCGGTGGTGTCAGTGAGGCTCGAACCCATGAGGGACAAAGCAGTGGCTGTATGTGTCAGTATATCTACCGGTACTAGACAAAGCAGTGCAGGGGTCGAATTTTACTCTTACGGACTCGCAAAATGCGAGTTGATTTTTCAGATTGCTACTGAAAATTTCGAGCACTTGCTTTTTTCTGCGAGTAGAAATAAATAGCACATACTTGATTGAATATCACCCACGAAGACTGACAGAACCAACAAATGGTCCGACGACATATGTAGTCAAACCTCTCTCCATTTTAACATGATTATTTGCGTAACTTCATTGTCAAACGAAAATAAGTAAATGCAGTCTGTATCAGATTGACGCTTATCCAGTAAACAAGACTAGTGCAAGCGTCTATACGTAATGAATCGATATCAACTTCCGGTAAGATAACTCGGGACTTTACACAATCAATTATCATGACAGGATCGTCTGCTCGCAAAATCACTTTAATGACGAGTTGGAGTCTAGCGAACGCGGAGAAAATAGTATGACAGTTACAACTACGGCACCGAGAGAAACAGTAGCCATCACAGCGTCACTAAAAACAGTATCGCGATGGGAGAGAGAACTCAATATTACGCTGGGGAAGGTTATTAACAATAACGTCTGCACGGAGATATGGTGCGAGTGTTGCCGTGTTCACGCAAGCGACCGCCAATCATCAGTACGTAAATTCGATATTACGTATTGTTAATTAATGTGTTATTCAACAGAATTTACATCCCGATATTACTTGAATAAAAATGCTAGTGAGAACCGATTTTAGCTAGTAGATTTTTTAGTCACTGGATATTTTTAGCTAGTGCCTAAATTTGTGAAATTCGACCCCTGCAGTGGCTGTATGTGTAAGTATATCTACCGCTACTTACCAAGCTCTTCTATACCATGGCCATTGTTTCGAATTCTGTAGCCATCTCTGAAAGTGGAAGAAGACAATATTTGAAAGAGTTATCACTACTTGGTGTGGTGGTGGTATGTTGATTGTGGTGCTCTTGTGGTGTGATGCTGTTGTGGTTGTAGGGTGGTAGGGTGATGAGGTAGTGGGGTGGTAGAGTGGTTGGGTGATGAGGTTGTGTGGTGGTAGGGAAGTTGATGTGGTGAGTGGTAGGGTGTTGTTGTGGTGAGTGGTAGGGTGTTGTTGTGGTGAGTGGTAGGGTGTTGTTGTGGTGAGTGGTAGGGTGTTGGGGAAGAAGGTGTATAAGGGGTTACGTTATAGTGAACAGGAATTCCTGAATACCCACAGAGAGTATTCATTTAAAACAAGAGCATGGCAAGTGCATGCAGATGCTGGTAATTACAGAAGCTATAATAGATAAACCAAACCAATGTGATGGGAGTTTCCATCAATGAATTGCATTTTTTAATACCAAAAGGCCAAACAAAACTCCTGCCAGTGTGATGAACAAATCACAAAGTCTAATGTCTAGATAGCCAGGGATCAACACAAAACAATGGTACCTTGTTCTTGATATATAGTTATAATACTTTCACTCTCTTGGTATCTTGAGCTCTATATATACCGTGTAATCCCTAATAAACGCATCCAGGGGCGTAACATTTTTGAAAAGGGGGGCGTTTATTCGAGACCAAAAATACATAATTCAACTTTTAATGATTTTCTTTACCAATAAAACAGAAGTCTGTCAATCAATCAATCAATTAATGCATCAGATTTTAAGTTTTCTAGTGATTTTATGTGTTCCATCCATTGTGAATGAAACTTGCATCTTTTTGTGTTTAAAAAAAAAAGTTCTGAAAACATGGTGGGGGAGGTGCGTTTATTAGGGGAGGGGGCATTTATTAGGGATTATACGGTATATATAGATCACTCTTCCCTCGATATGTTACATTTACGGTAACATTTATGGTAATATATCCCTCTAATTTTTGACAGGAGAAATGTGACATGGGAAGAGTTATCTTGGCCAAGGACAATGAACCTGCACCCAAACTAGTTATCCATCCTCAGTATTATTTCTCCATACAAATTCACCCTAAACCTAAATCGGCGATCAAACTCACTGTATATTATATGGCAATTCCATCTACTTCAGATCAGTTCAAACTAAAAATAAATATATTCAATAGCTATTTGACCACTGACACAACCTTTATTACATTTTACAAACTCCTGTTGAGGTATATTAGTCATATTCGACAGGCAGGTGACACAATCTGTATGATACTATTGCCAATTCCAATAGAGGACACCGATAAGATTATAACTAATCACAACTTAGCTGGTCACGTTTGTCACGCTCGAACGAATCATAAACAAACATGAACATATCCCATAAACAATCTTGGAGCATAATCTGACCTATCACACCCAATAGGCACACATAAAGTTTGCTGGGGGCCTTACAGACTTGATATACTTTTTAATACCTTCGTTTTCAATTTAGCTAAAGATTTTTTCAATTTTCAGATAATGGAGTGGCAATTTATTCTTTAACAGGTATTTAGTTAAACTGAGCCGAAATTATTTCGTCGATTATTACTTGGTCTAACATGATCTATTATTATTTTTCAATGGGTAATAATAGTACATTGGAAACAAAATATTTCACTATTTGGATATAATGTAGTAAAGAATGTATCAATCATTAATAAACATAATGATGACATTGGTCTCAACATAGCTTGTGTAAATCCCTTTTAGAATGTAGAACGGAATGGTTCCTAGATCCATTCCTTATATATAGGGAAAAGCCTGGGATAACTTGAAATATACTACTATTGCAAGTTACCCTATGGCGCCTCCCTAATACTTTGATACATGGTATCACAGTGTGCCCCTTCCTCATTGCTTTACATAACGCGGTACAGAAGTGTGTGTTGTATAGGGTACAGACCTAAGAATGTGTACAGGTTCGAGTTTAAAAAAAAAAAAAAAGTTTTAAGGGTTAAGAGAGGGTGAATAGGTTCAGAGAGAATTGAATAATATATGGTCAAGCAATAACTCGATCCCTTATTACTTTTAGGAACCTTACCTAAACAGAGATGATCAATACAGACTGTGTGGAATATTAGTGCACAATATTACCGTCAATTTTACATTAATGCTTAACCTCCTACATATACTGAGGGAAAAAGGTTTAGCAAGTTTTTTAGATGAAATAATACTGTATATAAGATAAACTGACATTTTGGGACTTTACGGGCTTGACCGCTATGTTCATGTATTCGTTACATCGTTAAGATGTTCGACTGTTATTGATGTGTGTTTAATAAAATATTATTGTGTCTATATGCCAGTAGTTTGTTGATTTTACAACCAAAAATGTGTTATTTACAGGGTGCAACAATAACTTGCTAAACAGTTCTCCCTCAGTATACTGGTATGCAAGTAGTAGCCAAACAGAAAATAGTGTTTATTGTAATGTTTGTTGTTATTTGATATTATTCAAACAAAAACAACTTACAGAGTAAAGTTAAGTTCACTTCATTGTTAAAAATGACAACATCCGATTACAAGCTCGCGCACGTGCTGTTATTAGGGGCCCTCAAAAGGGTAACCAATAACCGTTGATTGACAGCAGTACAGAAGTAGTAGCCGAATTGCTAAAAAAAACGGATACATTTATGGTCATTATCCCCTACTTGACGCCCCATTCCGTAAGAAAGACAATACATCCCATTTATGACCTAAATATATTTACAAGAGATGTCTCCATTACAACAGGGATTACGTCAAGTGGAAATGTCCGCTACTGCAGTATAATCAGATTTGACCCATCGATATTTTACTGCAGTATTGTATTTTTCCAATATTGTTTATGCCTACATGTTATATATATAAATTAGAGTTTTAATTTATTATAGTCTGCTGGTGTTGTCATGGGGAAGCATTGTTTAAATATAGGAGAGCAATTAAAAACACATAACTGCGCATGCGTGGTTAGCGGGCGACTTCCCCACGCGCAAATTTGCGCGGAAATGAGTGCTGAGAAGAAAATCATTTTTATTTCGGTACATATTTACTTTTTCGTATACGACGATTCATCTGATGATGAAAAATGTATCTATTTATTAAATTAAATTGATATTTTCTATTGAAGAGCTACGAACGTCGTTTTTTTATGGAAATTCGGATACTACTGCTGTTCGGCTACTACTTGCATACCAGTATATATAAGTGATACATAGTATGCTATTTTTACTATTGACAGTGATAAACAGTACCTGACACACAGTATCCTTACTTCTGATGGAGTAATAAACAGTATCTTACTACTGACATACTGATATACAATATCCTACTATTGATAGACTGATACATAGTATCCTACTTTTACTATTGATATAGTGATACACAGTAGCCTACAGCTCCTACTGATAGAGTGATACACAGTAGCCTACAGTTCCTACTGATAAGAGTGATACACAGTAGCCTACAGTTCCTATTGATAGAGTGATACACAGTAGCCTACAGTTCCTATTGATAGAGTGATACACAGTAGCCTACAGCTCCTACTGATAGAGTGACACACAGTAGCCTACAGTTCCTATTGATAGAGTGATACACAGTAGCCTACAGTTCCTATTGTTAGAGTGATACACAGTAGCCTACAGCTCCTACTGATAGTGATACACAGTAGCCTACAGTTCCTATTGATAGAGTGATACACAGTAGCCTACAGTTCCTATTGATAGAGTGATACACAGTAGCCTACAGTTCCTACTGAGCGAGTGATACACAGTAGCCTACAGTTCCTATTGATAGTGATACACAGTAGCCTACAGTTCCTACTGATAGAGTGATACACAGTAGCCTACAGTTCCTATTGACAGAGTGATACACAGTAGCCTACAGTTCCTACTGATAGAGTGATTCACAGTAGCCTACAGTTCCTATTGACAGAGTGATACACAGTAGCCTACAGTTTCTAATGATAGAGTGATACACAGTAGCCTACAATTCCTACTGATAAGAGTGATACTCTATCAGTAGGAACTGTAGGCTACTGTGTATCACTATCAATGGGAACTGTAGGCTACTGTGTATCACTCTATCAGTAGGAACTGTAGGCTACTGTGTGATACACAGTAGCCGACAGTTCCCATTGATAGTGATACACAGTAGCTTACAGTTCCCATTGATAGAGTGATACACAGTAGCCTACAGTTCCTATTCGTAGAGTGTTACACAGTAGCCTACAGTTCCTATTGATAGAGTGATACACAGTAGCCTACAGTTCCTATTGATAGAGTGATACACAGTAGCCTACAGTTCCTATTGTTAGAGTGATACACAGTAGCCTACAGCTCCTACTGATAGAGTGATACACAGTAGCCTACAGTTCCTATTTATAGAGTGATACACAGTAGCCTACAGTTCCTATTGATAGAGTGATACACAGTAGCCTACAGTTCCTATTGATAGAGTGATACACAGAAGCCTACAGTTCCTATTGATAGAGTGGTACACAGTAGCCTACAGTTCCTATTGATAGAGTGATACACAGTAATATTAAGAGTGATTTTTGATTTAAATTGTGAAAACATCAATTTTCCAGCATAAAAAAGAGACTCTGGGACACTCCGTAGAATGGGGAGAGTTGGCATGGTATCCAGAATTACTCGGCTCGTACGTAGACAATACTATATAACTTATTTACATTAATGCATCGTGTACACTTTGATTACTTGAAAACTTCACAAAGACAATGTCCAGTGTATGATTTGAGTTCATTAACACATTATGTTCCCTTTAATTCTTTTGAAGGGTATATACCACACAAATCTTCCCTGTGTTTATAATAAACAGTGGTATCAGTATCACTGCCAAAAAAACTGTATTTAGTTTTTATCCTTTAAACATTTGAGAAAAATGAGTGTAAAACTTCAACATCCAAAAGCAATATTATGCACAGGATCTATCAATGTTTTCCTTCACCGGGTGAGCGACGGACATACCCAGGGAATTAAGACAACAAGGATGACACTGGGGTAGGGAATTAGACAGAACCCGGTACCAACATGGGGATATTTGATACCGACATTATACTAATAGCTTATAAGAATTAAGAAATACAATTTGCTAATTCCCCTGGGTGTGCCTGCTGTCCCCTGGTCGGGGGAAACATTGATAGGTGCATTACACACAATGTTAATATAGAAATTGTCCACACAAGAATGTGACACAAGAATGCGGTGAATAACCTGGCTGTTTTTAGACTAGGAGTTATAAATCAAATGCATGTAACAAAGACACTTTTGTAACATGTAATTCTGAATGCACAGCAGACATTTCGAGGGATGATCACGAAAATAGTGTAGCATATATAAATAAAGAACAAAATACAGTAGTCTGGCACTGACCCCTCGATTTATGTTTAATATACAGCTGAAAGCTACATAATGCATATCTTTAACATGCACGTACACGCCAAGAGCAATTAACATACACAAGGTGTCACTTGCAAAAGATTCTGAATTAAAGCACAACATAAAACTCATTGCGAAAATAACAGATTTACTTGTTTTTTTGTTTGGTGTTTTACGTCATTTTGAACACATTTAAGGTTATCTACGACGGTCGATTTTTTTGTGGTGAAGGCAGACTACCCACTTTTCTTGGGTAGAACCAGTACTGTACAGCTCCTGCCATAAGTAAGAATCGACACTTTCTACTTGGGAACTCCCTATATAGTGGTCCCCTATAGTGGAGTTCACCGGTTTTGTAATGTAGGTACAAACATGTCTACTCCATATTTGAAACTTTCAATGAAAACATACCAAGGCTTTTTCCAGGTATGTTGGGAAAAAGAACCCTTAAAAACTACCAAATTGGAAAAAAATCGTCGATAAAATGGCCAATTGAGAATTGTATAATTAGAAACACCATACATCAATAAAATACCACTTATATTGATTAGTAACATAAGGGATTTTTTTTATTTATTTTTAGATTGGGAATTTTTTCAAACAACTGGGGGAAAAAAAGACACTATTTTGCATTGGGAACGGGTCCATTTTTCGGCCCCGTGGGACACCTAGAAAAAGCACTGCATACTTGCAGGCCACTGATGAAAATGGAGACAAAAGGTGTGTCTGCGGAAAACACACCATGGAGATTTGCAGCACAGGGCAAGATATGCAATATGAAGGTGCAATGTTTGTACCAACATCATATGACTGGAAAAACCCAAGGTATGAAAGTTACGGATTATCATGCATCGACTATGTTGATTCCATTGCTGTTTGCTTAATATGTAAACCTTGGTAACATAAACAATATAATAGGGCTACTTTTTAAATAACAACCTCCAATCCAATAACGCTAGAATGGAACATGCATGTCACATAACTCCATTAATTCCTACCTTGTAAATATATATTTATTACCAATTAAGTATACTCCTTCAACTATAATGGTTATCACAAAAAATAATATCACTTTTTTTTACACTTTTCTGTTGTTTATTTAATTTTTTCTCTCCAAACTCTGGTTGATCCTGGTTAACCACTTTATAAATAATATTTAACTTTTTGAATAAATTATAACACATCTATCAATCATCCACAAACATTTGCATAAGTATTTTTCTAGGTCATCCTAAATAGCTTATTTAGACTTTAATACTACTTGAAACAGCTAATACACACATCCCCACTGAAATTCACCCTTCACAAATGTATTACATATTTAATCACAAGCTATATTCAATTTGGTAAACCATGATGTAACATAACCTAACACATCCTACAACTCCTGAACATTCCAAATGACATCTACCTGGAATGTCCAATTAACACCTGTACACAAAACCCACCATAAACATCCTATAATCACCAAACTGGCACTTTTCTTCACCGGATACCTGAAGAGGAGTTTAACACAAACTGTTGATGAAACATCCACACAAAAACTGGATGTTAAAAATGATGCATCAAAAAAAGAAACCGACAATCAACCTCACACCGTACCTTTGATGTTTCACCATGTTTTCTTTAAAACCTCAAGTATTCTATATATTGTTCACATAGCTGAGTTGTTTACTCGTCTATTGTTACCTATGGACCTACCTACATAGAATGTAGTAGAGGTGTATCGCATATATCAACATACAGAAGATGTTAACAGGGTGACATCTGGGATAATATTCATACCAAATGTGTTGAGAGGAGACACAGGGTCATGCTGCTCTATTTGGTAATAACAATGACAGGGTTATTTCCTACTGTTCGTAACAAGAAGCCGTCAATGACAGTCATATCCCGCGCCCGTAGAACTTTTTGAGTAAAAGAAGATTTGCACTTTGAAAATAAATCAACCTCCTGCAACTTCGCCAAAAATCATTCAACTGGAACGCCTTGACAATATGCACTTCTAAACATCATACTGACTGATACTTTCTACCAAGTTTCGTAAAAATTAGATGAAAAATGTAGAGTGGAAACTGATAACATCTGGAAACAAGAGGGCCATGATGGCCCTATATCGCTCACCTGAGTTAATTTGAACCAATACAAGAGGGCCAGGGCCAAGATGGCCCTAAAGCGATCACCTGAGTACTGGCACATTATCGAACTTCTTCGAAATCTTATGGTCATATACAATCTGTGCAAGTTTGGTAAAGATTGTTCAAGAAATGTGGGCTCTGTTGTGTATAACAACATTGATATAGACAG
This sequence comes from Cyrtodaria siliqua, assembly GCA_037043455.1. Lineage (NCBI taxonomy): Eukaryota > Metazoa > Mollusca > Bivalvia > Adapedonta > Hiatellidae > Cyrtodaria > Cyrtodaria siliqua. Next base: position 131,392 of record JAWPHD010001992.1, on the reverse strand, counting down.
TTTAAGACACTGACAACGTTTGGTAAAGATCAAATACAAAATGAAGGTGCTAGAGAGTAACACCTTGGGCAGAACCAAATGTGACCCCAGGGCTACATATGAGAGATGTGTGCTTTGTGGTTTTAGACAAGAAGATTTTTTAAGTTTTTCCCTATACAAGTCTATGTAAAACGTGACCCCTGGGGCGGGGCCAAATGTGCACCCAGGGTCACCATTTGAACAAACTTGGTAAAGGACCATAAGAGTATAGTAAATGCAAAGTATTAAACCTCTGGCTCTTGTAGTTTCAGAGAAGAAGACTTTAATGTGTTTCCTATATAAGTCTATGTAAAACTGTGACCCCGGGGCGCAGCCAAGTTTGACACCAGGGTCACCATTTGAACAAAATTGGTAAAGGACCATAAGCTTATAGTAAATGCAAAATATCAAACCTCTGGATATTGTAGTTTCCGAGAAGATTTTTAAATTTTTTTCCTATATAAGTCTATGTAAAACTGTGACCACCGGGGCGGGGACAAATTTGACCCCAGGGTCACCATTTGAACAAACTAAGAAGAGGACCATAAGCTGATGCTACATGTAATACATGAGAGCTCCATGCCATGTGGTTCCAGAGAAGAAGATTTTTTCAGATTTTCCCTATACAAGCCTATGTAAAACTGTGACCCCCGGGGGAGGGCCAAATGTGACCCCTGGGTCACCATTTGAACAAACTTGGTAGAGGACCATAAGCTTATAGCAAATGCAAAATATTAAACCTCTGGCTCTTGGAGTTTCAGAGAAGAAGATTTTTTAAGTTTTTCCCTATACATGTCTATGTTAAACATGTGACCCTTGGGGCGGGGCCAAATGTGACCCCAGGGTCACCATTTGAACAAACTTTGTAAAGGATCATAAGCTTATAGTAAATGCAAAATATCAAACCTCTGGCTGTTGTAGTTTCCGAGAAGAAGATTTTTTAAAAGAAAATCCTATATAAGTCTATGTAAAACTGTGACCCCCAGGGCGGGGCCAAATGTGACCCCTGGGTCACCATTTGAACAAACTTGGTAGAGGACCATAAGCTGATTGCAAATGCAAAATATTAAACCTCTGGCTTTTGCAGTTTCAGAGAAGAAGATTTTTTTCAGTTTTTCCCTATACAAGCCTATGTAAAACTGTGACCCCCGGGGTGGGGCCAAATGTGACCCCTGGGTCACCATTTGAACAAACTTGGTAGAGAACCATACGCTTATACCAAATGCAAAATATTAAACCTCTGGCTCTTGCAGTTTCCGAGAAGAAGATTTTTAAAAAAAAATCCTATATAAATCTATGTAAAACTGTGACCCCCGGGGCGGGGACAAATTTACCCCAGGGTCACCATTTGAACAAACTTTATAGAGAACCATAAGCTGATGCTACATGTAATATATAGGACCTCTGTGCCTTGTAGTTTCAGAGAAGAAGATTTTTTAAAGTTTTTTCCTGTATGTCTGTATGAAAAACATGCAAAATCTCAATATACAAACTTTGGACCCCCGGGGCATAGCCATTTTTGACCCCGGGGACTTCATTTGAACAAACTTGATAGTCTATACGTTGGCGATCATTTTAAAAGAAAAACTGTTGAAATCTGTCCAGCGGTTCTTGAGAAGAAGATTTTTTAAGGTTTCAACCATATATGGTAATGGTGGCCATCTTGGATGTCGCGCTGACCTAATTTTAACAAATCTGAAAAGCATTCATCTAAGGATCCTCCACGTGAAGTTTGATCAAAATTGGCCACGCAGTTTCTGAGGAGAAGTCGTTTGAAGCAAAAGTTAACGACGGACGACGGACGACAGACGACGGACGACGGACGACGGACGAAGAGTGATCCCAATAGCTCACCTTTGAGCCTTCGGCTCAGGTGAGCTAAAAATGTAAATACTTGGTTTTTTAAAATATGGTCTTATATGAAATTTGCCCAATTAAAAAATATCTTTAGACGTTTGACAGAGCGTTAACTGGGCAGTCCCATGTACTGGAGCCTTTTTTCCCTGTATTTTGTGAACATAACCCATACGGTCACAACTGGGAACTAGACGGGGTTGTTTTTGTCACAAAAACATATCTCCCCCTATACTCTCAGTGTAATGCATATGAACCAACTTGGCTGAAAGTTGCGCTCTGCATGTCGTCTCGATATGGTGAACAGTTGTGCCAAGTTATTTCAAAATCCCTCAAGTGGTTCAAGAGATTGAACTGAATTGGGTTTTAAGGCGCACCAACACATGAAAAGGTTATATGGCGCCTGCAAATTCTATCGAAGAAACTCCATTTACGCTGGAGCCACGTTTATTGTTTTTCTGCCACTGCTCTTTTGATGCGAGTGAGATAGCACCTGAAACAATGCAGGGATCATGATGAAGACTTTTATTGAACATGAACAAAAAATGATAAAATGAACATGAATTTAGGGGGATTCTACCCCTCTGCCTACCCCTCCAAAGGGATCTGCAGTGGCCCTATTCTTTGCCCCGTGACCAAACGGGGGCACCCGGGAACCACCTGGTTCAAGAGATACGGAGCGGACACGAAATATAATGCATATGACTTTCGACCTCTAAGTGTGACCTTGACCTTGAACGGACAGACTGGAAGTTGCACTCTGCATGTCGTCTCGATATGGTGAATAGTTGTGCAAAGTAATTTCAAAATCCCTTAAGAGGTTCAAGAGAGATGGAGAGGACATGACTTGTGACGGACAGACAGACATTCATTCAAGCTAAAAACAATATGTCTCCCCAGGCATATTGATCTTCCTGTGACAACTTCACCAGTGTTAATGTCATCAATATCCATGACATCAAGCGTGTGAGTTATTATGTAAAGGTTAATCACTTGATCATTGTCTTCACTATTCATGCAAGAAAGTATTTTTTTAACAGGTAATCTTAACATATTTATTGGGCCTTGAAATTATACGTTAAATTTTTTTCTTCTTTGAAGTTGCTAGCAAGTATTAAAATAGGGAAAATAAAATATATTTTTATTTATTGAAAATTAAGCATACATACCAAGTTGAAAACATTTACTTGTTCCATGAAGTTGTTAAACTTAATTGATTGAATTGAGGTTTTACGGCCCACCAACACAAGAAAGGTTATATGGTGCCAAACAGGCTCATCCTCCATTTACATCTAAATAAAATATGGAGAATGGGCCCAGAACCTTCTAACCTGCAGAACTGCAGAGTTGCTGCAAATTCTATTGTAGACACTCCATTTATGATGCAGCCACGTTTCCACATTTGCATACGTGGTGTCATGAAGAAGACAATTGGTAATAGTATACTTATTCAACGGCTAGGTGCGTATATGTGAACCAAGTTTCATGAAATACCCATACAATTTACACAAAGGAATGCATTTTGTTATTGGCCTCAATCACGAATCCATTGTCCAAATCAAGCTTCCATTTGGCTGCAAATTTAGCATTTTTTCATGAACTTTCATCTCCTGGAAAATGTTGCTTGAATACAGCTTCTAGGAAGCATGCTATGGTAAACTGTTATTTGACATCGAAACTGTTGTCTCACATCAACTTCTGTTCTTCTGCATTCCGAAGGTAGGTTCACAGGCACTCCTTACACATAGATAGAAAGAATGATGGATAGAAGAATGAACAGAAAAATAGTATATGTATATGTATTTATTCATCTATATATTTGTTTTTCTTTCTATCAATTTGACTGGAGGGTCTGTGAATAGGATTCTGAAACTTAAACATAAACAGGTGCTTTTTCCCCGTACTGCCTGTATACACAATATTTTTTCCCGTTTTTATAGCTTAAACACAAGCATAGGAAAGTTTTGAAGATATTAAACTATAAATACACTCAGTTAAAAAAGAAATGGATCAATGGTAATAAAGGAATACTGGATGAATTTTCTTAACCTAAATTTCTTTTTAATCAGAAATATGTACGTAAAACATTACAATAATATTCCTTTACCAATCAATGTAAAGCATAGTTTCCCGTCTGACAATTTTGTGAAAGGAAAATTTACATTAAAATGTCATGAACTGGGCTTGAAATTTACTCCTGGTTACACAGGCCGCACCCACACCCACCCACCACCTGTGATAGTTGCATAAGAGCTCTAGCACGGTATGCTTGAAAGTTGAGGCTAGATTTGTTCATCATTCCCCACCCACTCACCCCCGTACTTGTACACGGTTGCATTGACTTTTTGCATAATGTAAAACATGTAAAATCTCTGTATACAACCATTTTTGACCCAAAGGACTTCATTTGAATGATTTTTTTTTTACTGCTTTTCTGTATCTACAAAATCATGTTCATGTGTATCAACAGCAAATATCGCACAAGAAACACGATTGATCAAACTGAAGTATTGTCGTTATTCTCTTGATTAATATTTCCTCCATGACTGAATCAACTTTGTAAACCCACCCTTCTAGTCCTAAACCCTTCACTGATGTGATAAGTAACTGTATAAAGTACTCAGTAATCAAAGCACCCATGAAATCATGAGCAAAACTTAAAAAATTAAACATCTTTCAGACGTCATAGTTTTAAAACTCATAATCACCGCATTATTAAAGGGACTGCGGAGAATACGGATGTCATTTAATGACAATAATTGGTCGATAATTTGCAGTTTTAAAATATTTTGGACAACTCGGCTTTGTTCTCAAGTCACTGCTTTAGTAGATTTAGTTGTTTTTTTATAAATATTGTTTTGAAATATTCAATAAAACTGTTTGTTTGTTTAAATGGTGTTTTACGTCATTTTTAGAACTTGTTAGGCCATATGATGATCATTTTTCCTGGGTAGAACCCGTACTGTATACCTCCCGCCATCCGTAAGACTTGACACTTCCTCATTTAACAAGTTAAGCTACAGTGGGACTTGAACCCGCGTCGGTGAGAGGCGAGAAATTTCAAGATGCAACGTCTTTACTCTCCAGGCTTCACTCAATAAAATGAACCTTGATCGTCAATGAAGTAACTAGTAACTATCAAAGCTTTTAAGTGTGATTTATCCAACAAGACCTGTGGAGTGCTCAAGTTTTCCAGACCAAACTCTTTCATAAACAATAAAGCCCAATTAATTGCATGTACACCTTTTATATAAAATTAAAGTACATGGCTTTCCTTAATAGCAGGCAGGCAGGTGCTTTACTCTCCTGCTTTGGTTAAACCCCTGTCACACTAGGGCCGCGTTCTCACGGCGATCCCACGGCGTCCAAGAAAAATGCAGAACGCCGAGGTGCGCGCAGTACGATCGCAAGCATCGCCGCAGCAACGCAGTGACATCGCCAGTAGACGCATTGGGATCGCATAGAACGCCAAGCGACGGCGTGCACAAAACAAACGCCGTCGCTCGGCGTTCTGATAAGAGCGCAGTGGGGTCGCCGTAAGGTCGCCATAGCAGCTCAGTAAGGTCTCCTACAACGCCACAGGAGCTCCGCGGGCGCGCACAGAGGTCGCAGTGCGAACGCTGTGGTTGTCGGTGGCGCTTGCACGGAGATTGTACGGCGTTCTCTGAGATGTCATTGCGTCTCTACCGCGCTTATACGGCGCGTCTACGGCGCTTATACGGAGTGTTATTTATTTTACTGCGCTCTTACAACGACTGTACGGAGCTGTCACGGCGATCATTGCGCTCCCAAGGCGCTTCTACCGCATCCATCGGCGTTTGCATGACAAAAACGAACAAAATAGTATAAATGAATTATAGGTAGTGCAAACGAACGTCTTCAACACGCCGTCAGCGCAGTGTGAGCGCCGTGAAAGCGCAGTGCACGCAGTGGAAGCGCCGTGAGAGCGCAGACAATCGCCAACAAGAACTCCGTAGGAACGCGATAGAACGCCATGGGAGCTCCGTAGCAACGCCTTGGTCGCTGTGAGGACGCCGTGACATCTCCATCTTCACGAAAAATATCAGATTTTTCTTGCGATCTCACGGCGTTCTGGAATATTAAACAACGCCGTGCCAACGCAGTGGAAACGCGCTATAGTGTGACAGGGGCATTAGCTGACTGGCTACTTTAAGCAGTACCCAATAGCACAACATAAGGCCAAACAAAAAAATATGTGTGGTTAAGGTAACACTGGCAAAAAAAATAGGGTAGGTAGATTTTTTGGGGATTTTTGTGTGTTTTTTTCTCAATAATGAATTCAATTCTGAATATGAATTTAATATCTTAATTACTATACCTCGAGTTCGATTTTTTTGCATTAGGCCAAACAAAATTAATACTTCGTTTCCGCTAACGTCTTGAAAAAAAATTTCTTGCAGAAAATCGATGTCTGGCCCTGGGAAGAAAAACCTTGACGACGAACAGACATCGAGACAGAAAATTGTGAATACCGATAATACACAATTTTTTCGTAATTTACTCGCTTCATATAAGTAATATATTGACTTAATTCGAATTATAAATGAATAAAGTGTATTATGATGCTTGTTTTTGTATAAATGTTTGCATGTTTGTTGTAAAACTTCAATAAATTGTGTGAAAAATCGTCCCTCCATTTGTTGTTTATATCGCGTGACGTAATATCACGTGACTTCCAGCTGTTTAGACTTTAGACTGGTACATGGAGTATTGTTCCAGTTCTATTCTATTCTAATATTTATAGGATTTTATTTAATATTTTATAAAAAATTAATGAAGTTTTTGCTTTATTTTGAAAGACATATTTTTTAGACGTCGTAGAAAGGCAGAATCACCCTACTTTGAAATGGCTATTATTCAATAATGCTTGTGAAAACATGCTTACCGGTACACATTTGATGATTGATAATTGGGTCAAACAAAATCGCACCTCGGCTGCAGTATGACACATTATAAACACGGGGTAGAGTGGGTTATTCCATTTCTATAATCCTTTGAAGTCGCCGTGAGTAGCGACTATTTCTGAGGATGCACTTTGACACGCCGTGTGACCTTTACCAGATTTAGCCATGAGGTACAGGTAATTGATCACGCGTTACAATTGTGCTACACTTATGATAAGCACTGGTTCCCGTGAATACACAATGTTAGTATAATCGGCGTAATGGATTACGGTAACCAACGACTGCGTTGTGTTTTAGTAGATGTAATTATCGGATTACGGACAATTATCTGCGGCATTATAATTGGCTCTTTGATGAGATGATACAAGATAGGTACTCCCCTGAAGATTGGCAATTAATGATATAAGTAATTATATTTACTTTTGTACGCTAATTTTCTCGATCGTGATTTGTTTTTTGTTTTTTCAACCTTTTATTTTCATTGAATGGTTCATCTAGGAAAACGAATATTTTGATGCGTATTATACACGGAAACAACTTTTTTACCCCAGTTTTGACCTCTGAGAAGGGGGTGCGTACTATACACGGGTGCGTACTATACAAGGTAAAATACGGTATTTTTTTTTATGTATTTCAATATAGGTTGTATTAAAACATACTTTATTGAATTTAATAAATGAATATACACAAGTTTAAAAAAGAGCTGTTGCCTCTTTTAATTTCACCATAAAATAGCCATCAAAATATTTAAAAAAAAAAAAAAGTCCATAACCTTTCGAACAACTTCAATGTTAAATGAGCTAGATCAGGCCCCAGTATCACGAACAAAGTTGAGATTTAAATGACTCAAAATTTCTTTATCAAACAGCAACCAAAATAATAGATATTCTTTTACATTATATAGAAAATTAGGGCCTCCTTTGGCTATATTTTTCTTTTTGTCACCACTTTCTCCAAGTTAAAGAATTAGGAGCCTAGACTAGAATTCATTTAAAAGTAGGATTCCTGGAACTCCTTACACCTTAAATAATGAATAGAAATATACTTTATATCTGTATTTATACATATATTTTTTTCCACCACCTGTATTTATAAAGGACATGTTTTCTTATTCGATTATGTAAAAAAAATCCGAAATTTTGTACCATCCGAACTACCATGACACCGCATTTTTACGGCCCGAAAATTTCACAAACATTCAATCGAAATACCATCAATTACAAACTTTTTTCATGCATTAATGTGTTTTGAATGGCAAAAATGGTATTTTCTTATCAAAGAGGAAAAAAACACAACCCTAAGAGCAGTATAATATGTAGTTTTATGTCAATAATTGTCGATCTCAGTTGTGACAAACTGCCGATACTAGGCCAGGCAAAATATTCAAACTTCTTATTGTTTCAATGTGTGTATAACACATTTTAATTACTTTATTGGAAGTTTTTTCACAGTTCACAATACACATGGGAGTATTTTGTCTTGAGGATCTTGAGATCAAGTAAGATTTTGGGGATTTTTTTTTTAGACGGGCCCGACGGGCTCATTGTCTGTAAAATGAGACAGACCCGAAATGGATTTCGAGGAGCTCCGGGCGTCAGGCTATCCTACTTTTCAAGCACTGAGCAGTAAACTTGTTGCCATGTCATTAAAATTAAGGACAAACTCGACAGATCTGACAACGATTTTTTCGAAAAAACATTGTCACCGTGTGGACACCTGCATCGGTAGACGTTTTATTGACATGCGTTTCAAGAATCGGGACGACTAATTACCGGAAAGATTTATATTATGCGGAAAGATACAAAAACAGTGAAAAAAACTGTAGGGTCGGCGGAAAAAATAGGGTCGGTCGGGTTAGCGGAAACAGAGAATTCATTTTTTTTGTTTTTTTGCATAAAACGTTTTAGGGTCGGCCCCTTAAAATAGGGTCGGTCGGGTTACCTGAACCACACATATTTTTTTTGTTTGGCCTAAGAAAAAACTGTAACTCACCCGCCTACTTTTAAAACTTCCCTCAACTCAAAAACAAAGGTAAAGCCCTGGTTATGATGGACTGATTTGTTTTGAATAGATATCTACAACTCTTTAAGATCGGCTCAAGTCCCTTTAACAAAAAATAAATATAAATTTCCTTACAAAAAGCATTTATTAATCCATATCATTCTGTGTTAAGTTTACAAATGAAGGATTTTAAGTTACATTACCTAATCAGCATTAACCAATTGCCCGTGACACCTTTGTACACACCACTGGAAATTAATGCGTTTACTTTAGTGTGACGTGAACGTTGTCGACAATGATTCCCTAATAGTAGCACCCGGGCGCTATGTAAAATTCCAAGTGGCACTCTTATAAAATGAAAGTTTTTATTTAAATTTTGATTTCTGTAGGGGGAGTTTTGGATACAAAAAGATCGAACATGTATTGAATTTTGAAGATCTTTTATTTCTTTACTATTATTTTTTAAAGGTGGAGTGGGTGGGTGGGGGGAGGTGCATTTACATGCATGACTCTGACATACCGGATCGCCTGGTTACCGCCCTCATCCAACAGTCTATGCTAAGGAAAAATGTCTTGCCCTGATGAAACTCAGTGTAATGAATGAATGCATGAATGGTGTTTTACGGCACGTCAACACATAAACAGGTCATATTGTGCACAAAAACTGATGAAAGATGAAGAAATGAAGTATTAATTAAAAATTAATGTAAATATATTAAGAAAAAAGATAAAACTATTAAAAAAATAAGGGATGATATGGTTGTAATATAAACTATATATGTAAATCAACAAATGCCCGTCAACAGGTATATAAACAAGTAAATATATATAAGAACACATTATAATGATTTATATAGTCTGATTTCTTTTAGGAAATCTAAAACAAGACTAAAATCTATAGTATCAAATAACTCTTTCATAGTATTAACATTGTAGTACCCCTTTGACGCATAGGATCAAAGTCTACACATTCCAACAACATGTGTTTGACCGTTAACGGTGCAAAGCAAGGTATACATTCTGGGAAACTCAGTGGAACCGGTAAGCATTGAACACAGGTCCTCTGGATCTCAAGTCCACCATGTTAGGCACTGGGACACTGGGCTAAGCCAGCTCCTTACCAAAATACCTTTCACATTATGCTGTTGATACAACAATAAACATCACTTTTCTTGCACTGTGACTATCACTTTTCTTGCACGATGACTATTCTATGAAAATCCCTTTTCTTCCACCAAGACCATGGCAGCCAGTATTCTATGAAAATCGATTTTCTTGCACTATGACTATTCTATGAAAATCACTTTTCTTGCACAATGACTATTCTATGAAAATCACTTTTCTTATATAGCTCACTATTGCCTACAGTACAGCTCACGCGAAACCCACACTTTACTCTTTCACGCCGAGTGAGGAATTCAGAAATCGCGTAATTTTGCGGAGTTTGGACGATAAAACTACGCCGAGTAGAAATTAGCTACGTGACGAACGACTAGCGTAACTTCGCCGAGATACTCCGCGTAGACAAACTCGGCGGCATTCGCCGAGTCGCCAATTATACAGGTAAATGACCTTTTTAGCAAATCAGGTGTTTTCATGTGTATTGAGCAGAGTTACGATATTGTAAACATGTACTTTACATGTACATGTCGCAGTAACCAGGTTAGATCACGCTTCCATTACACTAGTATAGATAATTAGGGACGTATCGTGGTATCGTGGTATTCTCTTGGATAAATAAAATATGTTATGTAATATGTATACTGAGTAAAGTACAGTATATACATGTATGTAAATACATATTTCGTTTGCGTGCGTGATTGCCTTAGATGTTTTGTGGTATGAACCTACGTAAGTGGATTTTAAGACCAACTTTATAAAAATATTTGCTGATTTTGTCAAATACGAGGTTTGATCAACAAAAAAAGGTTGATACTGGCCTTACAATTCCTTAATTACAAGTTATTTGAAAAAAAAACATATTATGAATTTAGTCCGTCCATTGACAATTTCCTTGTCATATGAAAATGTTCAAAAGTATGTTTTTTTTTTTTTTATGAACTGCACCTGCCGCAATCCGTCGCACCAATAATAATACATAATGAAATATTTAACACTGGCACTGCAGTAGGCTATCTATTTATAACAAGAGGTCAATGACCTTGAAGCTCTACTGATTGATTTTGATTTCAGGAAGTAGTCGCTACAGACTTGTTTTTTGAAAATCTATTTTTAACCGTGGCGGCCATCTTGAATTTCCGGCCGACCTGAAATTTTGCTAAGATCAATAAGACATTAAGAGCAACATTCCTGTGAAGTTTCATGAAAATCCGTCAGGTAGTTTCAAAGAAGTAGTCGCTACAAGTTTTCATTATATAACTCTATGTAAACAAAGCAGCCATGTTTAAGGTCAAATCAAAACGATTTTCGACAAGGACCAACATCATGTCATACTGATTATTTTAGAAAAAGTCCCATATCAATATCTCTTATTGTTTTGAAGAAGTAGTCGCTACAAACTTATTTATTTTAAATCTATTTTTAGCTGTGGCGGCCATCTTGAATTTCCGGCCGACCTGAAATTTTTCTAGGATCAACTAGACATCAAGAGCAACATTCCTGTGAAGTTTCATGAACATCCGTCAAGTAGTTTCAGAGGAGTAGTCGCTACAAGTTTTTACTATATAACTCTATGTAACCAAAGATGGCCACTGGCAGCCATGTTTAACGTCGAATCAAAATAATTTTCCACAAGGATCTACATCATGTCATGCTGATCATTTTAGAAAAAGTCTCATATCAATATCACTTATAGTTTTCAAGAAGTAGTCGCTACAAACTTATTTTTTAAAAATCTATTTTTAGCTGTGACGGCCATCTTGAATTTCTGGCCGACCTGAAATTTTGATAGGATCAATTAGACATCAAGAGCAACATTCCTGTAAAGTTTCATGACAATCCGCCAAGTAGTTTCAGAGGAGTAGTCGCTACAAGTTTTTACTATATAACTCTATGTAAACAAAGATGGCCACTGGCAGCCATGTTTAACGTTGAATCAAAACGATTTTTGACTAGGATCAACATCATGTAATGCTGATCATTTTAGAAAAAGTCCCATATCAATATCACTTATAGTTTTCAAGAAGTAGTCGCTACAAACTTATTTTTTAAAAATCTATTTTTAGCTGTGACGGCCATCTTGAATTTCCGGCCGACCTGAAATTTTTCTAGGATCAATTAGACATCAAGAGCAACATTCCTGTAAAGTTTCATGACAATCCGCCAGGTAGTTTCAGAGAAGTAGTCGCTACAAGTTTTTACTATATAACTCTATGTAAACAAAGATGGCCGCTATCAAAACGATTTTTGACTAGGATCAACATCATGTCATGCTGATCATTTTAGAAAAAGTCCCATATCAATATCACTTATAGTTTTCAAGAAGAAGTCGCTACAAACTTGTATTTTAAAACTCTATTTTTAGCTTTGGCGGCCATCTTGGATTTCACATCAACATGAATTTTTGCTAGGATCAACTAGACTTTATGGGCAACATTTCTGTAAAGTTTCATGAATATCCATCCAGTAGTTTCAGCTGTGAAGTCGCTACAAATAAAAGTTTACGGACAGACAGACGGACGGACGGACGGACGACGGACGCCGCACCACGGCATAAGCTCTGCTGATCTCTGATCAGTAGAGCTAAAAATGATGTAAAATTATCCTTTAACCTAGTAACCAGGGCATCCATTATTGGTAACAGAGGTTTGGTCGTAGAAACACTTAAAAAAAGTATAAAAGTCGAACAGGAATAGCAGCTTTCCCAGAATACAGTTTAACTCTAAAACACGCAAAACGACAAACAATGGAAATGTTAATATGGAATATGACGTCAAAAACACACAAAAAAGGTTGACAATAGGGCTGTCGTCTTCAAACGGTCAGTGGCAAAAAAGACTGGGGTTTAAAGGTTCTAGGGTGCACCAAACCTCACAAACCCTACTGTCATCCCAAAATCGAAGCTAGTTTTGAGAGCATAACTCATTCCTTCTGATTCATATGGTGTAGTCTAGTCGATATATCGCAACATCTACATCACTCTTGGTTTGTGATCACTCAGTTACATATTAACATCTGCTAACAAACACTAAACTATTGTGAATTAATAAGAAAAACACTAAACTATTGTGAATTAATAAGAAACAAAAAACACAGAGTCCTCATGTTTTAATATACAAGCATGTTTTATTTGTGATATTGTGAATACTGTTACTAGTAACAATGACATTTAGAGCTACTAAACAAGGAAGATATTTGCTTCCTGGTTCAGTACGACGTCCACAAGAAGCACCAAATCCGCACGAGCGGCTTTTTTTAGAACGTCGGAAAAGGTAAGACATTTTGTACACATTTGTATGATTACACAAAAGTAATTAAATTGGTCTAAAGACATCGCCCTGGCGATTTCCTCTATTCACGAATTAGTAGTTGTAGTGGGAGGGTAATAAATTTTTTTACAATTGTGTCTACCTGCATCTATTGTTTGTTTTTCTTATCGATGTTTAATAATGATCTTACACAAGTGCCTGATTAATATTGATTTATCAAACGAGTTGGATACTGCGTCCATTAAGTTATACCAAGCAGCATTAAATACGCGATTTACATATTCCAAAAGTAATTAAAATTAAATCGTAGTTTAGTCGGAGGGGGACTTTTTTTTTAATAGTGTCTACCTGCATCTATTGGATGTTATCGATGTTTAATAATGATCTTACACGAGTGCCTGATTAATATTGAATTTATCAAACGAGTTGGATAAAATTATATGATGTGAGGCTATGCGAGAATTTTATCCAAATTGTTCAATAAATTCAATATATAGTGAAAGGGATCTCGTTGCATGATTTCCGTAATCCATGATGTTTTTTTACAATTGTGACTACCTGCATCTATTGTTTTGTTTCCTTATCAATGTGTAGTATTTAATGATCTTACACGAGTGCCTGATTAATATTGAATTTATCAAACGAGTTGGATACTGCGTCCATTAAGTTATACCAAGCAACATCTTACGCGATTTACATATTCCAAAAGTAATTAAATAGGTCTAAAAGACATCGCCCTGGCGAATTCCCTTATTCACAAATTTAACAAAAGTAAAACTGAAATAAGCCTGAATATTTTTGAATATGTCTATACACTTTTATCTAGACTGTGCTATACTTGAATATTAAATATAAAACGTGTGTATTGATCTATGCCATACTCATAGCGGGCACGCGGGTATACAATAGGAAATGAAATTAATCTGATTGCACTTGCTTTTCGTCATCTCCGGTACTATTCTGCACATAATCAACAGATACATGTACATGACATGATGTACGAACTTGTGCACCGATATAAATCTATTTGCTGATCAAACTTTTACCTGAAAAGAAAGTTGTAATATGTTTAGAGAGCAATATATTGCACTGAATTGCCAATTCCGTTGGTAGACCTCTAGTTTTTATCAATATAATCTTGCTTCATAATTTGATTAATACTCCTCGTCACAATCAAGCATTTGTTGTGTGCGCGTGCCTATATTTATTACATTACATGCATGTACTTGGTGGCCCGTGATTGGAAATATTCTATTCGATTCTAAAAAAAAAATGGCCGACGCCGAAGGAAAATTTACGCCGAGATACGCGGCATCCTTCACGCCGAGTTACGCGGAGTTCACAGGTGTGCACTTTTGCTTAATTGGATTCTACGCGGAGTAACTCGGAGTGGCTTTCACTCGGCAATAGCGTACTTTCGCCGAGTACAAACACTGACTCCGCGTAGATACGCGCGAAACTCGATACGACCAAACTCGGCGAATCGAGTGAAGTGTGTGTTTCGCGTGAGCTGTACTGTATGTATTCTATAATATTCTTTTGAACAATAAGGCCAAATAAAATAATAGGTGTGGTTTTGGTTTCCTGTTTTTAAGGGTCGACCCTAAACATTTTATGACCCCTCATAAAACAAGAGGTCAATGACCTTGAAGCTCTACTGATTGATTTTGATTTCAGGAAGTAGTCGCTACAGACTTGTTTTTTGAAAATCTACTTTTAACCGTGGCGGCCATCTTGAATTTCCGGCCGACCTGAAATTTTGCTAGGATCAATCAGACATCAAGAGCAACATTCCTGTGAAGTTTCATGAAAATCCGTCAAGTAGTTTCGGAGGAGTAGTCGCTACAAGTTTTCATTATATAACTCTATGTAAACAAAGATGGCCGCTGGTAGCCATGTTTAACGTCAAATCAAAACGATTTTCGACAAGGACCAACATCATGTCATACTGATCATTTTAGAAAAAGTCCCATATCAATATCTCTTATAGTTTTGAAGAAGTAGTCGCTACAAACTTATTTATTTTAAATCTATTTTTAGCTGTGTCGGCCATCTTGAATTTCCGGCCGACCTGAAATTTTTCTAGGATCAACTAGACATCAAGAGCAACATTCCTGTGAAGTTTCATGAACATCCATCAAGTAGTTTCAGAGGAGTAGTCGCTACAAGTTTTTACTATATAACTCTATGTAACCAAAGATGGCCACTGGCAGCCATGTTTAATGTCGAATCAAAATAATTTTCCACAAGGAACAACATCATGTCATGCTGATCATTTTAGAAAAAGTCCCATATCAATATCTCTTATAGTTTTGAAGAAGTAGTCGCTACAAACTTATTTATTTTAAATCTATTTTTAGCTGTGGCAACCATCTTGAATTTCCGGCCGACCTGAAATTTTTCTAGGATCAACTAGACATCAAGAGCAACATTCCTGTAAAGTTTCATGACAATCCGTCAAGTAGTTTCAGAGGAGTAGTCGCTACAAGTTTTTACTATATAACTCTATGTAAACAAAGATGGCCGCTGGCAGCCATGTTTAACTTTGAATCAAACCAATTTTTGACAAGGATCAACATCATGTCATGCTGATCATTTTAGAATAGTCCCATATCAATATCACTTATAGTTTTCAAGAAGTAGTCGCTACAAACTTGTATTTTAAAACTCTATTTTTAGCTTTGGGGGCCATCTTGGATTTCGCATCAACATCAATTTTTGCTAGGATCAACTAGACTTTATGGGCAACATTTCTGTAAAGTTTCATGAATATCCATCCAGTAGTTTCAGAGGAGTTGTCGCTACAAATAAAAGTTTACGGACAGACGGACAGACGGACGACGGCTGCCGCACCACGGCATAAGCTCTGCTGATCTCTGATCAGTAGAGCTAAAAACATATATATTATTTTATTTATATATGTTTTTTTATTTTATTTTTTTATTTTTAACATTAAAATTGCATTTCATGTTTTCTTTTCTTCTTTTTGTTGTTAATTATTTTTTCTATTGGTTCTGTATCTGATGATATCAACAAATATATAATATAAAACATTTTTAGAAAATAAAATATTTTCCTACCCTATTTTTTTTGAGCATGTAACCACACATTTACTTTTATTTGGCCTAAAGTAAATGTTCATTTTTAAACTCTATAACTCTTCTCTATGTTCAATGTCAAACATTGCAAAATTAAGAGATAAAATTTAAAGGGGTTGATGCATTATTTTCAAACAACATTTATTTAAAAGGGCTCTGAAAAAAAACTTGAAAAAAAAGCTGAAAGAATTATCAAAATACCATGAAAAATAAAGGAGATATAACCTATTGAAAATTTGCAAAGACATAAATGGAGGCGGCCATCTTGGAACGAGGACATCATCGCGCCTTTTTACAATACATATTACATGGCATACTGACAAAATATCTTTTAAGGCAAAGAAATTCACTGCAAACTGATTAAAAATAAATATACAAATGTAAAATGTATAAATTGTATGCTTTTTTTTTCATTTGCAGTGATTTTCTTTGCCCTAAAACAATATTGCCATATATGGTAAAAAAGCGCGATGATATCGTCGTTCCAAGATGGTCGCCTCCATTTATATTTCTTTGCAAATTTTCAAACGGCATACAAAATTCACAGCAATGACAAGCAACTTGTTGATTTCACAACTTGTTGATTTCACAATTGTTTTCTTTTTATTCATTTCACAAGCAAGCTCAACACAAACAGCAGAAACATTGTTTGAACTAAATCAATTAGTGATATATGTGAGCCTATGTATAAAGAGAACATAAATCAATGACCGATCAAGGTGTAAATATAGTACAAGTTTCAGACTCTTGTTACAGTATTAAGGCTAAGGTAAAAGACAGAGATAAAGACCAGAGGAAAATGACATCCCTTCCAACAAGTGACAGTTGTTACTTCAAGTTACCGTGTCTACTAGTTGAACTGAAGGCAGAAGTTATTGGACAGAAGGCAAAGTTATTGGACAGAAGACAGACATTATTGGACAGAAGGCAGAATATATTGGACAGAAGGCTAATGTTATTGGACGGAGAGCAGACATTATTGGACAGAAGGTAGAATATATTGTACAGAAGGCAGATGTTAATGGACAAAATGCAGAAGATATTGGACAGAAGGCTACTGTTATTGGACAGAAGGCTACTGTTATTGGACAGAAGGCTTATGTTATTGGACAGAAGGCAGAAGTTATTGGACAGAAGGTAGAACATACTGGGCAGAAGGCAAAGATATTGTACAGAAGGCAGAAGTTATCGGTAGTGTTGGGAATCGGCTGAAAATTCATGATCGATCATCAGAATATTTAACCGACCGATGATCGATTATTAATTGATTAAACATGGCTGCTATAAAAGACAAGTGTAAGCCTTGTTCAGACTATAATGAAGAAAAAAATCACACATTTCAAGTATGTTCTGGTAATAAAGGAACTGAATGAAACTGACCCCAACATATATTTTAAAAATTAAGTGATATGTGATTACTTGTTGCAAAATTATGACTCATTTTATTTTCTTGTATATTTTAGTACAAGAGAATGAAATAAGCCATAATTTGCAACAACCGAATAAAGTCGATCATGAAAAATTGTAATCGATTAATCAGAACAAAGGCATTACTGATCGATGATCCATCAAATTGATTAATCGGAACAACACTTGTTATTGGACAGAAAACAGAAGTTATTGGAACGATTACGATATCCGACAGAGGGCAGACGATATTAAACAGACGGCAGAAGATATTAAAAGGCTGAAGATACTGGACAGAATGCTTAGGATACCAGACAGAAGGCAGATGATATTGAACAGAAGGCAGAATATATTGAGAGAATGATGGTAGAAGATACTGATCAGAAGGCAAAAGATATTGATCAGAAGGCAATGATATTGGCCAATAGCAGAAATATCGAACAGAAAAAATAGAACAAAAGGTATATGATATTGGACAGAAAACAGAAAATATTGGACAGAAGGCATAAAATACTGAGCTGTTTAAAGCTATAGACCAAAGCCATCAATGAAAATGGTTAATATTCTTTAGAAGAAATGGAAAAGATACCACAAAAGAAGACGCTAAAAGCATAGGTGAAACATTTAATTACAACTGACTCACCCAACACAGATACATGGAACCCAACAGAAAATTGTAAAGAGGTGCAAATTCATTGACACACACAAAAACAGTGCACAACCATCAACATACATAATATAAAATCTCCCATAATATGAAAACCTTGCCAAAATTAGAGAATTAGGGAAGTGCAACATTTACGATTTAGATGGCTCCATTTGTTAAAGAATTATTCCAGTTAGTGTAAACCTCAACCACAGATTTCATCAATTTAGGGATTATTTAAATCCACACCAAAAATACACCTCTAGACAAAACGAAAGCTCTAAGCCACACTTATTTCTCACCTATGTGACCTTCCCGACATTATATCAGATCGTGTTGTCGGCGGAAAATCTGACCGAGTTGTCATTTGATATTCCGACCGCGCGCTCTGTGGTGGATACTCAGACCTATAGGTTGGCATATCTCCTCTTCCAGAACTATAATTATCGCTGTAACGTGTATAAAGCAGGAGTTGTGAATGTTACGGCAAAACTGTGGTATTTTAAGTGTTGGGCACATGAATGTTACAGCAACAGGGTGTTTGTGACAGTTTGTTTGAATGGTGTTTTACATCATTTTAAGCACATTTTAGGCCATATATCTCACAAGTTAAGCTCCCAGTGGGATCTGAATCCACAGCGGTAAGAGACGGCGAGAAGATTTACAATGCAACGTCATGAACCCCTCGACCATGGAGGAGCGTGTTTGTGACAGTATAATTATATGAGCGCTGGGTATCCAAAGGTTGATTGTGTTGGGTACAGTTCAGTGAAGCATGTCATGACTAAATAATTATGTATTCATAACAGGTGCTTTGAGTACCACTACTTAACCACCACTTTAATATAAGAAATGAGGTGTGGTCATATAAAGGAATAATTTTTTGATATTTTGAAATTGGTCATATACCCTGTCTGTATTTCACAACTGTCACAGGTAAATATCAGGATGTATGTGGTTAAGGCGTTGCTATCTTTCACACTGAATAAACACCCGACTTATCGCAGTTGTGTAATACTTTTTTATATTTAAAGTAGTGTTATATTTGGCAAAATGCTTCAAATGAATTATGGCTAGGGTTTATATGAATCAGTTTGCAGATAAGCATACATATATGTATACATATTTACGTTTATGGAGTCTAAAGTCAAACAAATTTACATTTAAAGTTGATAAGATGATTTTATAGATTAAGGTAACAGGAAGTCAAAGTGTTTATGAGTTTAAATATATAAAATGAAAAGCAGACTCCAACCAAAAGGAGCAGATGATAATTATCTATATAAATCAGAATAGTCTCTAACCAAAAGGAGCGGATGATAATATCTGTATAAATCAGAATAGTCTCTAACCAAAAGCAGCGGATGATTATATCTGTATAAATCAGAATAGTCTCTAACCAAAAGCAGCAGACAACAAACAAAGAAATGAAAGTTATCAGAAAAGTTAACTGAGATTAACTTACCTAACCAAACTCAGAAATAAAATATGTTTAGGGTAAATAATGCAAAACATGTCCCCAGGGCTACATGTAATACCGGTATATGATCGAGCTGTGCGCATTGTGGTTTCAGAGAGGAACATCTTTTAAGTTTTTCCCTATACAAGTCTATGTAAAATATGTGACCCCTGGGTCGGGGCCAAATGTGACCCCAGGGTCACCATTTGAACAAACTTGGTAAAGGACCATAAGAGTATAATAAATGCAAAATATTAAACTTCTGGCTCTTGTAGTTCCAGAGACTGAAGAAGACTTTAATGTTTTTCCTATATAAGTCTATGTAAAACTGTGAAACCCGGGGCGGGGCCTAATTTGACACCAGGGTCACCAATTGAATAAACTTGTTAGAGGACCATAAGCTTATAGCAACTGGAAAATATTAAACATCTGGCTCTTGCAGTTGCAGAAAAAATACTTTTTTTCCCCTATATAAGTCTATGTAAAACTGTGACCCCGGGGCGGGGGCCATATTAGACCCCAAGGTGAACAAACTTAGTAAAGGACAATAAGCTGATGCTACATGTAATACATGAAAGCTCTGTGCCTTGTGGTTTCAGAGAAGAAGATTTTTTAAAGTTTTTCCTATATGTCTATGAAAAACATGCAAAATCTCAATATACAAACTTTGGATACCCAGGGCACCGTTATTTTTGATCCCAGGGACTTCATTTGAACAAATTTGATAGTCTAGGCGTTGGCGATCATTTTAAAAGAAAAACTGTCGAAATCTGTTCAGCTGTTCTTGAGAAGATTTTTTAAGGTTTCGACCATATATGGTAATGGTATCATCTTGGATGTCGCGCTGACCTAATTTTAACAAACTTAAAAAGCATTCACCTTAGGCTCGTACATGTGAAGTTTGGTCAAAATTGGCCAAATGGTTTCTGAGGAGAAGTTGTTTGAAGCAAAAGTTAACGATGACGGACGACGGACAAAGAGTGATCCCAATAGATCACCTTGAGCGATCTAAAAATAGCAAGATTTTCGCTATTTTGGGGAATTGTTTTTTTAAGATATTTATTTATTTAGTTATTTTAACATTCAAACTGTAAAGTCTGTCACTTTTATTTAAAAAAAAAAGTTTACCCCAAAATTGGGAAAAAATAGAGGTGGGACGTGGCTGAAATTCAGCCCAATTTAAATAGACTTAAAACATGCTGTGGCTGCACACTAACATCCTGTGGCCGCACACTAACATCCTGTGGCTGCACACCAACATCCTATGGCTGCACACTGAGTTAGGAGTTTGTTACTGAAACTGTTTAGTTGCAAATCCATCCATACAAAGTACAAATGGAATTGTATCGTTTTTAATGTGGTTCGGTATATATATAACAATATCTGTGAGAATCCTAGCACTTGGTGATCTTCCTTCAGGGCGTACAGGTAGCATATCCCGTCCACACTTTCCGGCAAGGTTTTTAAATACATCACGCTCATGTTCATTTAAAAGGAAGTAAAGAATGTTCAAAGGGTAGAAATCTTACATGTCTTTCATTCAAAAGTAAGTAAAGCACGTTTGTAGCCTAGGTAATTTTACTATCAAAGGGAAATCAAGGATGTGATTACCTTTCCTCTGGTCCTCCTCTTCTGTATGGATCATAACCACTGAAAAGAGAATAGGGATATTTGTTATAATTAATTCTGTGATTCACCTCCCTATACTTGATAAATACCATACAGGATCCTGCACCTGCATTTATATACCGATAATGATGAGCATTTTTAGGCAAAACTGAGGCATCTTTGAAAAGGCCAAAATTATAGAAAAAATAAACATTCTTCATTTAAAATATCATGTAATATCAAAAGTATGTGTTCTTCAATCTAGCGCATTTCTCCCTTTTTTTTAAATTGAAATTTGATTTGATGAGGTGGAGGGGCGTTATTATTATATATCATAAAATATAAGCGTTTTTCATCGGTCTAGAAGCAGTCACGTGTGATTAAACAGTTTTGACCATTCTCATTGGAAACATGCCAAGCATACAATAGTTCATCACGTGACCATGCAATAGTAAATTTAGTGTGCAATAGTACATCTTTGTCATTTACAGCTTTTTAAAAAAAAAAAGCAAAGCGTCACATGACCGTGCAATAGTCGATCTGTTTCAGTGACGCGGTTGTTTAAATGAACAAAGGAAGCAGATACATTGTTTACTCAGCTCACACTCCGAATTTTTATTAGTACTTAAAAAATCAAAAATGTTATATTTTATGATATATTATAAAACAACTATTTAATTCCTTAGTGCAGTAGTATCCTTCTCGGGTCAGTAGTCACTCCCTCTTATAAATAGTTCTAACTATTGACTTCTAAGGAATTAAATAGTTGTATACTATTAGGGGAGGTGCTCCTATTAGGGGAAATACGGCACACTCGCTGTCTGAGGTCGCTGCACCAGTGGGTGCGTTCGGGGTTCTCCCATCGGCAACCATGTTGGTTAACTTTGGGTTACCAATGGCCACCGATGGTAACATTTGGTACCAATGAGGCCACCGATACCTCAGGTGTATTCGCGGGAAGGTAAGTTACCAACATTCTATCTTATCGGCGAACTAACAACGGTGACCGATGGTAGCCGATGTTACCGAGAGTGCTTTCGGAAACGATGGGAGAATCCTGAACACTCCCAATATGAACTAGTTCATGTTAAAGGGAATGTCGGCATACATTCTTAAAATATTTACATTCGAGAATTCTGAAAAACTTGGAAAACACTAAAATAAGTATCGAAATCAGTTAATAAACAAAGCAGATAATTATGACCATTAGAATGTTCTTCTGAAATGGATATGGAGTCATTTTTTTCACTGTTTTTCAGGACAAAAAATCCCATTTCATTTATAACTAGGTTAAGTTTCTCTCTGCTCAGTAATAAAATACAGCACAATGGTATCTGGTTTCAGCTTATTAAACCAACTGAACAAGTCCTACACATTATCTGTAATACTGCACAGTCAGATGGTTTTTGTTACAAAATGAACATTTTGTGTCTCAAACAGAGCATGACCACAACAAACATATTTTATAACAAAACATGGGTTTGTCTGACAAATTTATTCAACTATTTCAGCAACCTTAAATACCTGTCAGGTACAAAACTGTCCCTAAATGTATCATGATACAATTAAACTGAAAGTTAATATATTTATTTAGTTTTATGGCATGTGACTGCCATACCGCCCACCTACCAGCTGGACCAAATTTGAGGCTAATATATTGATACATGTTAAGTTTCACCTTACAGGAGGCACAAAGGGCAACCTAGTGAACATCACCATCCAAAAAATCGAATGCTCTGTGGAGACTGCAGTCTATGTGACCATTCAGATTACATAACTATCTCCAGTGAATCACATATTTACATCTTGACCTTGCTCGAAATCACAAGCAGTGTACCATGGCCTGTATCTTGACCTTGCTCAAGGTCACAAGCACGGTGTACCATGGTTTGCATCCCTATTCTCTACCTATTCTTTACCTTACACAAGGCCACAAGCAGTTTACCATGGCCTGCATTTCCACCTTGTTCAAGGTCACCAGCAGTGTACCATGACTTGCATCTCTATCTTTCTCAAGGTCACAAGCACAGTGTACCATGGCCTGCATCTTGACCTTGCTCGAGGTCTTAAGCACAGTGTACCATGGCTTGCAAATTGACCTTGCTTGAGGTCATAAGCACAGTGTACCATGGCTTGCAAATTTACCTTGCTTGAGGTCATAAGCACAGTGTACCATGGCCTGCATCTTGACCTTGCTTGAGGTCATAAGCAGTGTTCCATGGTGTGCAAATTTATCTTGCTTGAGGTCATAAGTACAGTGTACCATGGCCTGCATCTCGACCTTGCTTGAGGTCATAAGCAGTGTTCCATGGTGTGCAAATTTATCTTGCTTGAGGTCATAAGCACAGTGTACCATGGCCTGCATCTTGACCTTGCTCGAGGTCATAAGCACAGTGTTCCATGGCCTGCATCTTGACCTTGCTCGAGGTCATAAGCAGTGTACCATGCCCTGCATCTTGACCTTGCTCGAGGTCATAAGCACAGTGTTCCATGGCCCGCATCTTGACCTTGCTCGAGGTCATAAGCACAGTGTTCCATGGCCTGCATCTTGACCTTGCTCGAGGTCATAAGCACAGTGTACCATGGCCTGCATCTTGACCTTGCTCGAGGTCATAAGCACAGTGTACCATGGCCTGCATCTTGACCTTGCTCGAGGTCATAAGCACAGTGTACCATGGCTTGCAAATTGACCTTGCTTGAGGTCATAAGCACAGTGTACCATGGCCTGCATCTTGACCTTGCTCGAGGTCATAAGCACAGTGTACCATGGCTTGCAAATTGACCTTGCTCGAGGTCATAAGCACAGTGTACCATGGCTTGCAAATTTACCTTGCTTGAGATCATAAGCACAGTGTACCATGGCCTGCATCTTGACCTTGCTTGAGGTCATAAACACAGTGTTCCATGGCTTGCAAATTTACCTTGCTTGAGGTCATAAGCAGTGTATCTTGCACGATGCACCATGTCCTGCATCTCAATCTTCAGCTACATGACTGACACGTCTACACTAGAAATGTGTCCATAGGACATGGATGTCCTCGTTATTGTTTCACATATCAATAAGGAAATTGTCTTTGGATAATCGGACTGACAAACTTGCAAACAGTTCTATTTTTAAACAATTTGATCAATTTTTTGTTTGTTTGTTTGTTTGTATGGTGTTTTACATCATTTTCAACATATGTAAGGTTATATGTGACGGTCGATTTTATGGTGGAGGCAGACCACCATCTTTTCCTGGGTAGAACCAGTACTGTACACCTCCCGCCATCCGTAAGAATCGAGTTTGGAGAAGACTGGATAACAGCTACCCAAATAAAAGTCACATTACTTTTGTGAATTTTTACCATTTCAAGAGACATAACTCTATAAATACAGAGGCGATGGGGCTGATAATCAAACTTGGTGACAATTGGAACATTCTGCCAATATACAACTTGACCAAGTTTGGAGAAGATTGAATAACAATTATCATAAATAGAGTCCAACAACATAAATTTTGTGATTTTTTATTATTTCAAGAGATGTAACTCTGGAATTACTGAGGCGATGGTGGCTGATTATCAAACTTGGCTGAAACATTGTGGCCATTTACAATTTGATCAAGTTTGGAGAAGATCGGATTACAAATAACCCACGTTAGACCACAGTCCGGATAACATTCATTTGAAGATTTACTATTCCAAGAGGACGTAAGTCTGGAATTACTGAGGCAATGGGGCTGAAACTTGACCGAGACATTGTGCCCGTATACAATTTAAAAAAGTCTGGAGAAGATTGGATTACAAATATCCCATGTTCGAGTCCGGACAACATTCATTTGAAGAATTTTTGCTATTCCAAGGGGACATCAGTCTGGAATTACTGAGGCGATTGGGCTGAAACTTGACCGAGACAATGTGCCCATAAAACAGCTTCACAAAGTTTGGAGAAGATTGGATAACAATTACCCCAGTTAGAGTCAGGCATCATTTTCGGGTTGTAAAGACAGTCATGTATGTACGGACAGGGTTAACTCGATTATGCCCTTCTATCATTCTTCAAATGGCGGGGGGGGGGCATGAAAAACAATTGAAATTATAATACCTTTCGCTGGAAGAGTAACTGTAGAATGACATGTTGCCTAACACATTCCTAAAGCTGCACACTTTGTGATTTTCCTATTATTTCCTGCGTGGTACAATGACTGGCACATCAAAAACTGGTTATTGTGAATACGCGTAGTCACTACACATTAGTGTTATATCAACAGTATTAGGCATTATGCCTGAATTACAAACATAAGTTTATAAAATTTAAAAACATTTGATTGGCTCGTGTGTAACCTTTCCAACACTAGATTATGACTTCCTTGTATACACGTCAGATTATAAAACAAACATAACACAGAAGATCAGTTAAATTCATATTTAAACACAAATATTCTTTGAAAACACTGCCTTATTTTATATTTAATTAAGTGTAAGGCATATTATAACAACGTTTGTGATATAAAGTTTCAGTCAAACAAAGAAAAGCAATTTGTCCACAAGTAATATATTGATAACGATATCTCCAATATAAACACAAGTCCAAACTTCGTTTTTTAAAATACTTATATATCAAGCTGTAAGGGAGTTTCCAAACATTTGTTTGTCCTAAGTCAATATATTTTGAAAGATAAAAATCTTCACTTCCAAAATGTGTTAAGGCAGTTTAAAAGCATTCTTAAATAGATCACACGCAAAAATTTGTCGATCAGATAATCCGGGAATACTTCCTGATTTTTGAACAAGCCATTTAAAAATGTTATACATGCAGTGCCATATCCATGCTGAGGCACCCAGGCAAGAACCTCAGGGTTTTTTGTTGATTTTTGGATGATATAGCTAAAATGCTGTAAAAAGTCGCCTTGACTACAAATCTGTAGTGTATTATTTACTTGTCCTTTGGGATCATCAATCCCAATCTTCGTGGCTCTAAAGTAGAATATCGCTTAAGCCGGTTCTGGGAGGCGTGAGAGGTGTTGCAATTAATATTACCTCTCATGAACAGACTCAATAAAACCGAGCCTGCTAGTTTTATCTCTTGTTTGTGTTTGTCGCTTCCAAAGAATCACCTTTTCAGTATTTATATAACAGTTACATTAATGTCATGTTGCTGTAGTGTGTTGGGGTAGGTATGTCCCTCGGTGATATTTAAGGTTGGCTACTGCACTGACATGCAGGTTTCCTTAAAATGAAAGCACGACTCTGGTGCTGTAAATATTATTAAATGGGAATATGACTATGACAGTGTCTTCAATATTATTTAATGACAGTGGTGTAAATATTCTTAACCCTTAACCCGCTAAGCACGACTATAATAGCCGCTGCGTCCATTGTAAACCCAGATCAGCCTGCGATGAATGGAAGTCTTAATTCAAAGAAAGAGCAGTCCATTATATATATGTAGCAGGTTAAGGGTTAAAAACAATTGCTTTGTATGGTGTTTTACGTCATTTTCAACACATGCAAGGTTATATATGATGGTCGATTTCTTTGTGGTGGAGGCAGACCACCAATTTTTCCTGGGTAGAACCAGTACTGTACACCTCCTGTCATCCGTAAGAATTGACACTTCCTCACAATTAGTCTTACTAGTTGAGCTCCCTGTGGGATTCGAACCCACAGCAGTGAGAGGCGAAGGTTTACAACACAACGCTGTTAACCATACGGCCACGGAGACATTACCAAGTAACAGAAACAAGAGGCCCGCGGGGGTAGCCATGCCCCAATATGGGTGAAGTATGAATAAGATGCATAATGCTATAAGAAATCCCAAACCAAAATTATAGATATATAATGGAAACCTAGATCTGCCTTTATTGCACATTTTATGGGCAATCACAATTTGGGTTCCATGGGAGTCCAGAATTTGCAGAAGACAAAATTACTTACCCAACCCTTTACAACGTTCTATAAGGAAACCAATTCCAAAATTTAGTTCAGCTAGGACAAGAAATGTAAGAGATATAGACCTGTAAACACAGACACATTTCAAGGGCTATCAGCATTTGGGTTCCATGGGAGCCCAGGGGTTACAGGAATCAAAATTACTTAAGCAGCCTTTAAGGAAGGTAATGGCCAAATTTGGTTGTGCTAGGGTAAGAATTATAAGAGATATAGACTTGTAAACACAGCTTACACGCAAAATTTGATGTGAAATGGGACACATTTTATGGGCTATCATAATTTGGGTTCCAAGGGAGCCCATGGCCAAATTTGGTTGTGCTAGGATAAGAAATATAAGAGATATAGACTTGTAAACACAGCTTACACGCAAACCTTGATGTGGGACACCGACGCCGGGGTGATTACATAAGCGCTCTTATTCTTCGAATAGTCGAGCTAAAAATGACATAACACACAATTGAAACAAACAAACTCTATCTGGAGTTGCTGAAATATCCTAAACAATTTGCTGATTAGCGGTTAAACAATAACTAAATTCTTTGCCACCTCAACTTCGTTCTTGCTGTCAATTTGCCATCCAGACATGTATCTTATCTTATATATTACCTACTTAATATATTTAGTTTGTACCTGAACCTGTCAGCCCACTTGAATACTAAACTGTATGTATTCCCATTATGATCATAATGAAATCCTAGGTAGCCCCCATGAGGTAGGGCGGATAATACCTGACACAGGTGTGAAGTGTGTTTATCTATAGCGAAATGTTGTGAAACATTGCACCAGTATTTATGTCAAAGGCCTAGGACTTTGATATTGCCCATAAGTAGAATGTAGGACAGCTCTGCCCTAAAAATATAATTTATGTCTTACCATTTATTTGTTGACATTCAGAAGGTTGGTAAAAGGGACAGAAGCCAAGACTTTGATAAGAACATGTTTTGACAAAGTTAGCCTGTGCGGCAGCTCCCTGGAGTATAACAACCCCCACCATCATTATCACTCACAGTCTCCCATCCAATAAAATATTGCTCTTCACTCTCTAGCTGGACTCTTTTTAAAGGGACATACTGTAATTTTGCTTTTTTGAAAAACTTATATTATAAGAATAGTTCAAAGTAAATTGTTTTTGCATATTATTAGCTGTTAATTATGTATTGCACCAATAATAAATTTAAACCTAAAACAAGGAAACTCAATTTATTTAATTATATGCAAGCAGGTTTAAAATGATACTAGATAAATAAACTGAGGCGCTAATTTCAATGTTTGATAAACGCTTCAAGATTGCCATGTGTCCCTTTAACAAGGCATTTTACCTCCCACTGTCCCCTCCCTAAATCTCTACAATTTCCTGCAAAGTTAACACCATTTTTTACTCCTACTCTCCATGGTACTTTGGATGACAAGGAAGATGATATGAAAATAAAATTGACACGTTTACTTTCTAATGGTCTGCATCACCTTGGATCTAAGCTTCTTTTTTTTTTGCTGTAAATTGTACAAAACCTTTTCTTTCTTTTTTTCTAAGTGTGCAATATTCTGTGTTAATTAATCATGTTGTGGGACAGTAAGGACATTCTATGTCTGGTTACCTGTAAATATAATCATTACTTCTAGACAAATTATGTAGCCTTGGGCACCAGCCTGTCCCAATGAATTAAGGCGTGAAATTGTCCTGTGTAATACAATGTCTATATAAAGGAACTGAGGTGTAAACTGCCTTGCTTTATCATTGTAATTTATTAAAAAATACTTCTTCCTTGCAGCAGATAGATTTTGCCAATTTATTCATTATCATCATTACATGTGTGTGGTTTATTTCTTCTTAATCTATTAAAAATTTGGACTGAGTTTTTAAATGTTTGTTTATTATGTTATAAATACCTTTGTATATATAACCAGGATCCCCGATCAAAACTAATCATAAGAGAATACATATTATGTATCCCCGATCAAAAGTAATCATGAGAGAATACATATTATGTCAGGGCACGAAAATTCATGGGTGAAACCCATGAATCGGTCGTCCGAGAGAGGACGAGTAACATTTCAGTAGAATAAAACAACAAAGAAAATAGTTCTTACATAGTTTATTAAGCGATTAACTGCAGTAAATAGTCGCAACTCTTGTTTATTCATGCGATAAAATGCAATTTAAGTCAACCGGATATTGGGAAATTGACGCATTTCCGTTTTGGGACATTCTAAAATGCGGCTCCCGTTCTATTTTCACGGAGCGCGAACGTTACGGTATATGATGTTATACAAATAACACTTTCACGGGGAAAATCTTTAAGGGCACTGGTCAGCTTTTAGGTGACTGGGCCCAGGCCTTCAGGATGGGGAATTGCAAAAAGTATGCTGTTTTCCTGTATTGGAGTTTAACATTTTCTAATAAAAAAATGTTGTTGTTTTTTTTCCCTTTGTTTTGTTTATATATAATAATGTTAAATGATGGTATCTGACTACTTTGACTTATGAACTTTTACAATCAAAGCAGGACGAGTAAACATCCTATAAGGACGAGTAACATGTCAATGCCACTCGTCCTGTATACTCGTCCTACAGGACGACCTGTATACTCGTCCTACAGGACGAGTATACAGGAAAATATATTTCGTCCCCGGTATGTTTACCCATCAAAATGTTATGAGCCAGGTTAGTTTGCAGGTTAATGTTTTATGAAAATGGGCTAACTCTGCCAAAATGAAAGTCGGAGATATTGGTCATGATTGTGTTACCGTGTAACGACATTTCTTTAGGTAAAATGAAATGTGTGTGAAGTTTCATGAACATAGGTCAAATACTTTTCAAGTTATGGTCAGTTATGAGTTTGGTTAGGTAGCAGGTTAAAGTTTTATGAAAAGTGGCCTAACTCTGCAAAAATGGAAGTCGAGAGTTATTGGATCACAGGTCAAATACTTTTCAAGTTATGGCCAAGGTTAGGTTACAGGTTAAAGTGTGATGGACGACACACAGAAGGATCCCTTAATGTCTGTCATGCTACTCAGGCGAAACAAGAAACGTTGAGTCCTTCATTTTAATACCTTAAGAGTCTTTTATTGTTATTACCCCGAGTTTTAAACTATTGTGTATACAGATTGTCTTAACCCTTAGCCTGCTAAAGGCGACTACAATAGCCTTTGCGTCCATTGTAAATGGAGTAACTCGCAGGCTGTTCAGGGTTTACAATGTCCAACTGCTGATCAGTCATTTCTCCAAAACACCCCTTTGTCACATAAATGGAACGGTCTTAATTCAAAGAAAGAACAGTCCATTATATATATGTAGCGGGTTAAGGGTTAATACTCACTTTGCATAGGAGCTTGTCCTCAAGTGTCCCTGTTCAAAGTCTCTGTAGCCATTCATGTCTCCTCTGGACACCCCTGGCATCCTTCAGTGAAAACTACAGGCCCTGCAAATATACAACAATAAAAAGTAGGAAACGGTGTACAAACACTGGCATCCTTCAGTGAAAACTACATGCCCTGCAAATATACAACAATCATAAGTAGGAAACATAATGGACACCCTGGCATCCTTCAGCGAAAACTACACACCCTGCAAATATACAACAATCAAAAGTAGGAAACATGGTGGACACCCCAGGCATCCTTCAGCGAAAACTACACACCCTGCAAATATACAACAATAGAAAGTAGGAAACGAGGTTCAAACACTGGAATTCTTTGACAGTGAAAACTACATGCCCTACAAATATACAACAATCAAAAGTAGGAGACACTCCTGGCATCCTTCAGCGAAAACTACACACCCTGCAAATATAAAACCATCAAAGTAGGAAACTGGGTACAAATACCGAGATCCTTCAGTAAAAACTAAACACTCTGCAAATATACAACAATCAAAAGTAGAAAACCGAGTGGTCACCCCTGGCATGCTTCGACGAAAACTACACACCCTGCAAATATACAACAAAGTATGAAACAGTGCAATAACTGGCACCCTGTGAAAATACAACAGTCAAAAGTAGGAAACGGTGCAAACATTTGAGTATTGTCCATAATGGTATTATCAAGGTCAGGGGACGGTCAGGGTAAGGTCAGGGGAAAGCCCAAAACTCAATGACAGTGCATAAACTAAGCAGCTAATACAAGTAGGTTTTAGCAAAAGTTCCCACATAAGGTATTAGCAATGCTGTCAATGCCACCAAAGTTCAATGACACAAAGTTAGCAATGCTACCAAAGTTCAATGACACAGAGTTAGCAATGCCGTCAAAGTTCAATGACACAGTTAGCAATGCTACCAAAGAGTTCAATGACACAAAGTTAGCAATGCTACCAATGTTTAATGACACAAAGTTGGCAATGCTGTCAAAGTTCAATAATACAAAGATGTCAATGTGCAATGACACAAAATTTGCAATGCTACCAAAGTTCACTGACACAAAGTTAGCAATGCTGCCAAGTTCAATGACACAAGTTAACAATGTTTCCAAAGTTCAATGGCACAAAGTTAGCAATGCTGCCAAAGTTCAATGACACAACATTAGCAATGCTGCCAAAGTTCAATGACACAAAGTTAGCAGTGCTACCAAAGTTCAATGGCACAAAGTTAGCAATGCTGCCAAAGTTCAATGACACAAAGTTAACAATGCTACCACAGTTCAATGGCACGAAGTTAGCAATGCTACCAAAGTTCAATGACACAAAGTTAGCAGTGCTACCCAAGTTCAATGACACAAAGTTAGCAATACTACCAAAGTTCGATGACACAAAGTTAGCAATGCTACCAAAGTTCGATGACACAAAGTTAGCAATGCTGCCAAAGTTCAATGACACAAAGTTAGCAGTGCTAGAAAAGTTCAATGACAACAGAAAGTTAGCAGTGCTACCAAAGTTCAATGGCACAAAGTTAGCAATGCTACCAAAGTTCAATGACACAAAGTTAGCAATGCTGCCAAAGTTCAATGACACAAAGTTAGCAGTGCTGCCAAAGTTCAATGGCACAAAGTTAGCAATGCTACCACAGTTCAATGTCACAAAGTTAGCAGTGCTGCCAAAGTTCAATGACACAAAGTTAGCAATGCTGCCAAAGTTCAATGACACAAAGTTAGCAGTGCTACCAAAGTTCAATGACAACACAAAGTTAGCAGTGCTACCAAAGTTCAATGACACAAAGTTAGCAGTGCTACCAAAGTTCAATGACAACACAAAGTTAGCAGTGCTACCAAAGTTCAATGACACAAAGTTAGCAATGCTGCCAAAGTTCAATGACACAAAGTTAGCAGTGCTACCAAAGTTCAATGACACAAAGTTAGCAGTGCTGCCAAAGTTCAATGACACAAAGTTAGCAGTGCTGCCAAAGTTCAATGGCACAAAGTTAGCAATGCTACAAAAGTTCAATGACACAGAGTCAACAATGCTACCAAAGTTCAATGGCACAAAGTTAGCAATGCTGCCAAAGTTCAATGACACAAAGTTAGCAATCCTGCCAAATTTCAATGACACAAAGTTAGCAATGCTGCCACAGTTCAATGTCAACACTAACTTTAATGCCACAAAGTTAGCAGTGCTACCAAAGTTCAATGACACAAAGTCAACAATGCTGCCAAAGTTCAATGACACGAATTTAACAATGCTGCCAAATTCAATGACACGAAATTAACAATGCTGCCAAAGTTCAATGACACAAAGTTAGCAGTGCTACCAAAGTTCAATGACACAAAGTTAGCAGTGCTACCAAAGTTCAATGACACAAAGTCAACAATGCTGCCAAAGTTCAATGACACGAAATTAACAATGCTGCCAAAGTTCAATGACACAAAGTTAGCAGTGCTACCAAAGTTCAATGACACAAAGTTAGCAGTGCTACCAAAGTTCAATGACACAAAGTTAGCAATGCTGCCAAAGTTCAATGACACAAAGTTAGCAGTGCTACCAAAGTTCAATGACAACACAAAGTTAGCAGTGCTACCAAAGTTCAATGACACAAAGTTAGCAATGCTGCCAAAGTTCAATGACACAAAGTTAGCAGTGCTACCAAAGTTTAATGACACAAAGTTAGCAGTGCTGCCAAAGTTCAATGACACAAAGTTAGCAGTGCTGCCAAAGTTCAATGGCACAAAGTTAGCAATGCTACCAAAGTTCAATGACACAAAGTAAACAATGCTACCAAAGTTCAATGGCACAAAGTTAGCAATGCTGCCAAAGTTCAATGACACAAAGTTAGCAATGCTGCCAAAGTTCAATGACACAAAGTTAGCAATGCTGCCACAGTTCAATGTCAACACTAACTTTAATGACACAAAGTTAGCAGTGCTACCAAAGTTCAATGACACAAAGTCAACAATGCTGCCAAAGTTCAATGACACGAAATTAACAATGCTGCCAAATTCAATGACACGAAATTAACAATGCTGCCAAAGTTCAATGACACAAAGTTAGCAGTGCTACCAAAGTTCAATGACACAAAGTTAGCAGTGCTACCAAAGTTCAATGACACAAAGTCAACAATGCTGCCAAAGTTCAATGACACGAAATTAACAATGCTGCCAAAGTTCAATGACACAAAGTTAGCAGTGCTACCAAAGTTCAATGACACAAAGTTAGCAGTGCTACCAAAGTTCAATGACACGAAGTTAACAATACTGCCAAAGTTGAATGACACAAAGTTAGCAATACTGACGAAGTTCAACGACACAAAGTAATGATGCAATGGCACGAAAATGCTATCAAAATTCAATTACAAGGCGTTAGCAACCCAGTAACAGATTTAACTCTTCGCAAGTCAACAACAACTAAATCGTGTAAGCAAAGTAGCCTAAGCTTTGAAATAGCAGTTTTCACAACTAGCATTTGTTTGTATGGTGTTTTACGTCATTTTCAACACATGTAAGGTTCTATATACAATACAGCTTACGCAAAAACCCACTTTACTCGATTCGCTGAGTTTGGTCGTTTCGAGTTCCGCGCGTATCTCCGCGGTGTCAGTTTGTACTCGGCGAATTCACGCGCCGAAAGTACGCCATTGTCGAGTCACTCACACTCCGAGTTATTCCGCGTAGAATCCAATTAACCATGAGTGTACACCTGTGGTGATTTATTATTGGGAAAAAATCTGAACTTTCCGACAACTTTCCAACTGGTTCGATATCGCACTTGAAAAAGCAATCAATCACCAGCAAAAGTACAAACAATGAGATGCCGAGTGCATCTTTTATGTGCAAAGTTGACACGACTGATAAATACAATGAATACATTTTGAAACAAATACGTAATTACTCTTAATGCATTTAATCACAAGTTTTGTTCGTTTTTGTTGTCCAAAAGTCACAGTTTTCCTACCGACATAAATATAAATACCCATAATCCTTGGCCATGTATGTATCTTTTAACAAGGCGGCACTAATAACGGGTTTATGACTCGGATTTCTTTACAATTTTTTCTGATTATTTCTGACTAAAGAACCCATCGATGATAAATAATAAACAGCAGAATAGTAAAATCTGTTACAAAGAAAGACCAATTAAAAACGTAATTATAATTTCCAGTATAATAATTACTAATTGAATGTTATGTTCAGTCGCCGCGAAGCCCGTAATAGGAACCGCCAAATAACTGTCGTGACCCAGTATACATAATCTGGGCATTCAAATTTTTCCACATCCGCTTTTCCAAAACAAAACAAAAGTCTTCCGTTTAGATTTTTTCTAAAGTTATTGAATAATTATGCATTAAAATGACTGCAATTACAAAAACTCCGAGTTTGTCTACGCGCAGTAGCGTGGCATACT
The DNA here is from genome assembly GCA_037043455.1 of Cyrtodaria siliqua. Taxonomy (NCBI): domain Eukaryota; kingdom Metazoa; phylum Mollusca; class Bivalvia; order Adapedonta; family Hiatellidae; genus Cyrtodaria; species Cyrtodaria siliqua. The sequence goes on along the minus strand of JAWPHD010001992.1, from coordinate 96,294 downwards.
TTCTTGGCGTAAGTATGTCGAGAAGCTTTTCCGACTCCGCGTAGTTTTATCATCGAAACTCCGCGTAATTAAGCGATTTGTAAATCCCTCACTCGGCGTGAAAGAGTAAAGTGTGGGTTTCGCGTGAGCTGTACTGTATATGACGGCCGATTTTTTTGTGGTGAAGGCAGACCACCCACTTTTCCTGGGTAAAACCAGTACTGTACACCTCCCGCCATCCGTAAGAATCGCACTTCCTCACTTACAAGTCAAGCTCCCAGTGGGATTCGAACCTGCAGCGGTGAGAGGCGAGAAGGTTTACAACACAACGTCTTAACCACTGAGATGCTGGTTTGTGAAAGATCAAGGGCAAGATTTACTGCTCTTAATAGTCATTGTTATAGGTTCATGTTTACTATACCAAAAACTACAACTTCATGTAAGTATATACATGTATAGAAACAAATGGACAAATGAAAAAATAATCTGCAAAGTTAAACAGATAGTTTGTCTGTCTAACAAAAGAACACTAATCAATTACAGACGCTCCTGAACAACAGTCATTTGACAAAACCATTCTGAAATCACCACCTACACAAATATTTGTCTAAATGTCTACACAAAATTATTACTGTATCAATTATCCAGTCTCATAAAAGATAAAATATGGAAGCCGCCCTGCCATTGGACACATACCATGAATACAAAATACTGCCTTTATGCAAGTGTGATATAAAACCAGAAATAGACATAAATATTACCTTCAGATGGCTGATAAATTTACATTGTACTTTTACGACCACCACAGCAGTGGCGTAGTAATAGTGTCCGCCTGACATGCGGGAGGTCATGGGTTCAGTATATATAAAGGTAGTGCTTTGGACTGGTCGACCCGGTGTCAGTATAATGTGACTGGGTGGGATATCATGACGTTATGCGTCGAGGGTGTGGTATTCCAGTGTGTATGGCAACACTATAAAGATTAGCATAGAGATGAATGCTGGACAACGTTGTGATATATGTCTGAAGTTCCAGTTTTTTCCCCAAAAAAAATGAAAGGAGGGCCGGGCCTGTGCATTTTCAGGGGATAATGCGCTTATTTCTCATTTTCGGAAAGATGTACGAGTTCATCAATTAAGTAAATTATGCTTTATTATAAATGCATCCATTGCTTATTATAATAACTGACTTCTCAGTCGGATCTGACTTAACAACAAGAGGGCCATGATGGCCCTATATCGCTCACCTGAATACTGGCACATTATCGAACTTCTTCGAAATCTTATGGTCATATAGAATCTGTGCAAGTTTGGTTAAGATTGTTCAAGAAATGTGGGCTCTGTTGTGTATAACAACATTTATATAGACAGTTTAAGACACTGACAAAGTTTGGTAAAGATCAAATACAAAATGAAGGTGCTAGAGAGTAACACCTTGGGCAGAGCCAAATGTGACTCCAGGGCTACATGTAACATATGAGAGCTGTGTGCTTTGTGGTTTTAGAGATGATTTTTTAAGTTTTTCCCTATACAAGTCTATGTAAAACGTGACCCCTGGGGCGGGGCCAAATGTGAACCCAGAGTCACCATTTGAACAAACTTGGTAAAGGACCAAAAAAGTATAGTAAATGCAAAATATTAAACCTCTGGCTCTTGTAGTTCCAGAGAAGAAGACTTTAATGTGTTTCCTATATAAGTCTATGTAAAACTGTGACCCACGGAGTGGGGTCAAATTTTACCCCAGGGTCACCATTTGAACAAACTTGGTAGAGGACCATAATCTAATAGTAAATGCAAAATATTAAACCTCTGGCTCTTGCAGTTTCAGAGAAGATTGTTTTTTTCCTATATATATAAGTCTATATAAAACTGTGACCCCCGGGGCGCGGCCAAGTTTGACACCAGGGTCACCATTTGAACAAACTTGGTAGAGGACCATAAGCTTATAGCAAATGCAAAATATTAAACCTCTGGCTCTTGCAGTTCCAGAGAAGAAGATTTTTTCAGTTTTTCCCTATACAGGCCTATGTAAAACTGTGACCCCCGGGGCTGGGCCAAATGTGACCCAGGGTCACCATTTGAACAAAATTGGTAGAGGACCATGAGCTTATAGCAAAAGCAAAATATTAAACCTCTGGCTCTTGCAGTTCCAGAGAAGAAGATTTTTTTCAGTTTTTCCCTATACAGGCCTATGTAAAACTGTGACCCCCGGGGCGGGGCCAAAAGTGACCCAGGGTCACCATTTGAACAAAATTGGTAGAGGACCATGAGCTCATAGCAAAAGCAAAATATTAAACCTCTGGCTCTTGCAGTTTCAGAGAAGATTTTTTAAGTTTTTCCCAACACATGTCTACGTAAAACATGTGACCCTTGAGGCGGGGCCAAATGTGACCTCAGGGTCACCATTTGAACAAACTAAGTAGAGGACCATAAGCTGATGCTACATGAAATACATGAGAGCTCCGTGCCATATCGTTCCAGAGAAGAAGATTTTTTTCAGTTTTTCCCTATACAAGCCTATGTAAAACTGTGACCCCCGGGGCAGAGCCAAATGTGACCCCTGGGTCACCATTTGAACAAACTTGGTAGAGGACCATAAGCTTATAGCAAATGCAAAATATTAAACCTCTGGCTCTTGCAGTTTCAGAGAAGAAGATTTTTTAAGTTTTTCCCTATACATGTCTATGTAAAACTGTGACCCTTGGGGCGGGGCCAAATGTGACCCCAGGGTCACCATTTCAACAAACTTGGTAAAGGACCATAAGCTTATAGTAAATGCAAAATATCAAACCTCTGGCTCTTGCAGTTTCCGAGAAGAAGATTTTTAAAAAAAAAATCCTATATAAATCTATGTAAAACTGTGACCCCCGGGGCGGGGACAAATTTGACCCCAGGGTCACCATTTGAACAAACTTAGTATAGGACCATAAGCTGATGCTACATGTAATACATGAGACCTCTGTGCCTTGTGGTTTCAGAGAAGAAGATTTTTTAAAGTTTTTTCCTATATAAGTCTATGAAAAACATGCAAAATCTCAATATACAAACTTTGGACCCCCGAGGCACGGCCACTTTTGACCCAGGGGACTTCATTTGAACAAACTTGATAGTCTAGCTGTTGGCGGTCATATTAAAAGAAAAACTGTCGAAATCTGTCTGGCGGTTCTTGAGAAGAAGATTTTTTAAGGTTTCGACCATATAGGGTAATGGCGGCCATCTTGGTTGTCGTGCTGACCTAATTTTAACAAATCTAAAAAGCATTCATCTAAGGATCATCCATGTGAAGTGTGGTCAAAATTGACCAAGCGGTTTCTGAGGAGAAGTCGTTTGAAGCAAAAGTTAACGACGGACGACGGACGACAGACGACGGACGACGGACGACGGACGAAGAGTGATCCCAATAGCTCACCTTTGAGCCTTCGGCTCAGGTGAGCTAAAAATACATTGCTTTTTCTAAAATTCTGAGACCGCTGATGAGAACATTTTCTGCCGCAGTTGAGAACATGCTCAAGGTATAGACTCCGATTTATGGGACCACCCGGTTTTCATCCCCAAATGACGGATAAGGTGAAGGGAAGAGTCTTGCATAAGGACACAGCAAAGACTCGAATCTGTGATCTCCCGATTTAGAGTCCAACGTGCTATCCACTGGGCCAGTCATATAAGTTAACTCCTGGACTGTAGTATAACGGATCACGTTCTACTATAAATACTACTACAAATAATTCATATTGTATACAAACTCGGCTGATAAGTTTTTTTGTTAAAAAAACTTTCAGATAGTGTGAAGTTAAACCTTTAAGAGGCTTTGCAATGATCAATGAAGGATGAGTCCAGTGAATGGTAGAGAATATACTCGGAATGTGTAAGACGATATTGTTTGTGTTGACATAGCCAGTTCACCCCTGTATAATTATTTTGACAATACCCTGTTGTCTGTGTATGCAAGTCGGCTCAGTGGTAGGGATGATAAAACTCTTAAAAAGTAATAGTTGTTGTTCCACCTGCCCCTGGTATCATGGTTTTTGAACAGAACTGAAAGCAGTGCTCAAAAAATAGGATAGCCCGACGCCCGGGGCTCCTCGAAATCCATTCCGGGCCTGTCTCATTTTGCAGACGAGGAGCCCGTCGGGCCTGTGTAAAAAAAAAAAAAAAATCCCCCAAAAAATCAGTTTTACTGGATCTCAAGCTCAAGTTCCTCAAGACAAAATACTTCCATGTGTATTGTGAACTGTGAAAACACTTGCAATAAAGTAATTAAAATGTGTTATACACACATTGAAACAATAAGTAGGTTGAATATTTTGCCTGGCTTCGTGTCGGCAGTTTGTCACAACTTTGAGGTCGACAATTGTTGACATAAAACTCATTATTCTGCTATTAGGGTTGTGTTTTCTTTCCTTTGTGATAAGAAATACCGTTTTTGTCATTAAAAACACACTAATGCATGAAAAAAAATCGTTATTGATGGTATTTCGATTGAATGTTTGTGAAATGTTCGGGCCGTAAAAGTGCGGTGTCATAGTAGTTCGGATGGTACATAATTTCGGATTTTTTGTTGTTGTTTTTTTTGTTGTTTTTTTTACATAATCAAATAAGAAAAACTGTCCTTTACAAATACATGTTGGTGGAAAGAAAAATATATATACTGTATATGTATAAATACAGATATAAAGTATATTTCCATTCATTATTTAAGGTGTAAGGAGTTCCTGGAATCCTACTTTTAAATGAATTCTAGTCTAGGCTCCTAATTCTTTACTTGGAGAAAGTGGTGACAAAAAGAAAAAGTATAGCCAGAGGAGGCTCTGATAGTCTCATAAAACCTGATTAAAAATTTGGCTCCAAGTTTAGCTCCAGTTTCACCAAGTCGGCTCTGATTATCATCGTATGGCCAAAGTGCTAGTACTCTCCTTTGCATTGGTTATAAATTACTACGTAATATTCTATTCTAACATATTTTAAACGAAATGGTAAATAAGTCCGCTGACCAGGGAGCATAAAGTGGTATTAAAAAGAAAAATATAGTCAGAGGAGGTTCTGAGCTTGATTAATACATACGTAACAAAATTAATGTGTGCTATAAAAGTGAATAAAGACACATTTCCAATAAGAAAAAATATTGGACCTTTCCATTTTAAATCAGGGCCTGTCCATTTCAAATCAGGGCCTGTCCATTTCAAATCAGGGCCTGTCCATTTTCAGAAGCAACAAGCCCTGGGCCTGTCTCTTAAAATAATTTTCTTTGAGCACTGGAAAGAATGGTTTTTGAACAGAATTGAAAATATATATAAATAATGATTTAGACAAAAATAGATAGAATTTTATAAATAAATCAGGTATCTGCATAATACATGTACATGCAAATGGATAGACATTTAAAACTAATTAATGGAACAAGTACCAGATGTGTAGGGATAATAGTTCTTTACATACATGTACATATATTATTTTATAAATGAGCATTATATTTTATTGGCTGTTTTTATAGCTGTTATTGGGTCATATTCCCAATGCCAAAACATTTTTTCTCAGAAATCTTAAGAAAAAATTCCCAACCGAAAGAGAGAAAAAAAGTAGTAAAAGTGTTACAAGTATTGATTACAAAATGCTTTTGAATGCAATGCCTCTGTTGACTTTGTGTACTGTAAACATTATTAAAATTAATAGCTGAAAATACAATTATGAAACAAATGTTTATTAATGCATTTTTCCCCCGTTGTATGAAAAATCATGTAAAATTCCCAATTGTGACAGTATGGGTTATATTTGTTCCCAAAATACAGGGGAAAAAACACTAAATTCTGTTGTCATTTTGCTTTAAATTGTTAAAACGACACTGAAAGCGTGTAATTGTAATGCGAATCATGACAACAGACATGCTTAAAGTTGCAACTGTATAGTCCATAGTTGGCAGACGAGCCACAGTTCAAGCGAAAGGCAAGAAGTTTGGTTGAAAACACAATTTTAACCCACTGATGAACAAGAAGATGGGTGGGGGTCACAACTATTCCAAATTATATTTATAAGCCAGCCATGCATTCTATGGAAATAAAGACCCAAGACTGCAAATGAATGTGCACTGTAAATAACCTACATGGTGGCCAAGTGGATACCACGTTCCAACTCTGAATACAGTGATCACCAGTTCAGTGCTCACACTGGCCATTTTAAATTAATAGCCACACATTTTTTAGTTAAGAAAATAGTAGCCAACTGCAACGAGTAAGAAAATGTTTATTACGGTCATCTGGTTAATTATGGCCTGATCTACTGGCAGTCAGTTTAACAATGGGCAGTATATTTTTTGTATTTTTAAATAAAATAATTGCCATTTGCGGTCGCCATTTCGTAGAAATAATCGCAATTTTAATAAAATTGTAAATGGCGCCCATGACGTATGGCAGCGTGTTTAAACGTAACTGACGCCATTGGTTTATTGCTTGTCCTTAGCAGTGCTCACACTGGCCAATTTAAAATAATAGCCACAAATCTTTTAGTTAAGAAAATAATAGCCAACTTTAATGCGTAAGAAAAATCGGTCAGTCGTAAGCGCCAAATTTTCAATCAGGTTTTATTAGACTATCAGGGCCTTCTCTGGCTATATTTTTCTTTTTGTCACCACTTTCTCAAAGAGGTAGGAGCCTAGACTAGAATTCATTTAAAAGTAGGATTCCAGGAACTCCTTACACATTGTTAAAAGAAAGAATGATGGATTAAATAAATAATGAATAGAAATATACTTTATGTATCTGTATTTATTAATCTATATATCGTTTTCCTTTCCACCAAGATGTATTTATAAAGGACAGAAACTGTTTTTCTTATCCGATTACGTAAAAAAATAAATTATGTACCATCCAAAGTATTGACACCGCACTTTTACGAAAAAATTTCAAACTTTCAATCGAAATATCATCAATTACAAACTTTTTTCATGCATTATTGTATCTTGAATGCCAAAAATGGTCTTTCTTAGCAAAGGGGACAGAAAACACGACCATAATAGCAGGATAATGTAGTTTTATGTCATTAATTGTCGATCTCAAAGTTGTGACAAACTGAAACTGCCGACACGAAGCCAGGCACAATATTCAAACTTCTTATTGTCTCATTATTTTAATTACTTTATTGCAAGTGTTTTCACAGTTCACAATACACATGGGAGTTTGCTACCTATCATGATGGGATAGCTATTAATGCAGGTGAAAGTTGCGCCTATATTCATAATAGTGCGTGCAATTAGCCGCCTTTGTCGGCTAACACAAATCAATTTCATCTCTTCGTAGTTTGTGTACAGAAAAACAAACAGGAAACTGTACCTACTGTTGGATGCGTAACGGATTGTCTGATTGGTCAATCGCCCGAAAGGTAACAAATAACGGCATATCTGATTGGCTTTTCGGTCCATTAATCACATGATGGTTGCGTGTATGAACAATGCCGATTATCCGCCAACGAAGTGCCAATTAAGGGAATTAACAACTTTACAAGCGATAATTGATAAGCGTGTGGCGACATCACAGGGGGCGTGAACAGATTATATAATGGTTATTGCGGTCATTTATTAGTTGTGGTGTCAAACAGTCAATTTTACGACTTTTTTTATATATTTTTTTTAAATAAAATAATCGCCATTTTTTGTCGACATTATTTTGAAATAATCGACAGTATTATAAAATAATCGCTAATGTCGACCATGGCATATGGTAGCGTGAGCCCTGCTTAAGACAAGACACTTCCCCTAGGCTCGTCCGTCAGATGAGAACATAAACAGGGTAGTTACATGTACCAGAGAATATCAATCGAGCATGTTAAAGAACCATATGAATCTATTCAACAAAATGAGCTGGGAAAGATTCCTGGATCCCTATGTATCTTTCCTCTCTCTCTCTGGGGTTAAGAGTTATAGAGAGGAAGAGGTTTTTCATTATAAGGTCATGGTGAAAGTGAACCAAATAACCCCCAAAGAATGTTACTACAAGTCTTAAAGATGAAATTTGTCCTAAATCAACAAAACCGTTGTTGATATGTTTTTAATTATTAAATATCATTATAAATACGATGTTTACTATGCTATTGATGTATGATTAGTGAAAATATGTTTTTAAACATAAAAACCGAAAAGACGAACAGGCTTCACTAAAAAATTTAAAAAAATCAAAACTCTTCCTCGTAAAACCGGAAGTGACGTCATTGGGAACAAAACGAAACCATTTGTACATAGGGAAAGCACGCAAAATCAGTATAGTGTGTGAAAATGTCGGAATTAAGCAACTATGATGCTGATTCAGATGAAATGCCAATGATAAGACGGTTGTACAATGTGCAAATTTACGATTTTGAGCCAGAATTCGTGTCTGAGGATGAAAATACCTCGGATTAATCAACCAATGAGGAAGTTGAACGCGTTGCAGGTGCAAATGAAGAGCATGGTCGTGTTGGCATTGTTTTCATCGAAATTCTGACTGTAAGTCACCAGCAACGCTGCAATATCTCGGTACATTTACACTAAGCGCGAAATGCAGTATATTCCGAATGAATGGACATGGCCTAATATTTGTACATTAATACGAGCGTCAGATTATAAGGACTTTATTTTTGCCGAAAAGTAGACATTGAAAAAATATATTTAGAGTCTAGTAAGTATAATTGATAAATAAATAAATAAATGAAAACAGCATCTAATTTCTACAGTATTCTATATACCATAAGTCCCCGCCGCCTCCAAACACTCTATAGTATGACACGCTCTCCACGTGCCCCCAACTAACAATATACCACACGTCGACTAATCAACTATTGCGGTGCCCTATTGAAGTACAGCCTAATCAGGGTACATACGTCGGTATATGACAAAATCACGCACCACTTAGGGAAACGTAGTTTTATGATATGCCTACATTTCCTGTATTTTGCAATGCCGTGAGCGGTGCAATACCGCCGCGGCGAGCCGCGTATTGCACAAGACGGATATATGATGCATGAGAAACTAGTTCATCGAGCACGAAGAGCGAAAAATACTATGATCTAAATAATATAGTCAAATGTATTATGAGCACGACATTATGTGTTATGTACATGTAGAGATCGATAAAATAGACCTAACAGATCAAATTTTTGATTTAGAATATAAAGTATATATATATGCTTGTAAAGCACTGCATGAGGTAAAAGCCGTTATTGTTGTTGTTTTGTCATGCAACATTACTGAACTTATATAATAGCTAGTAACATTATCAATTGTCTGCCTTTTAATAGACATCCATGAAAAATTTTGTCATTATTTTCAAATCCAGAGACCGATATATAACTCTATATAAATCTATAACACTATTGGAAGAAGAAGGTGTATAATTTAAAACAAAAAAACAAAAAAAAAAATATACTAAAAAATATATATTCAAACAACGACACAGTGTTTATTTCACCAAATTCATTTACATTGATATGCTAAACCTTTTTAGCAATCTTTTGAAAAAGACGGCTACATTATATTAGCGCCGTTCACGTAAAACACATGCTAAACACAATCATTATGTACAGATCTAAGACTATATACCTTTCTACAATTTATCATACACATTCCCGAGGAATTGCTAAGATAACTGAACAAAAACTTCTATCCTACCTCATTTAATAATTTCTTCCTCAACGCCGGTCGAATCGGCGAATAAAACTTGCTCGGAGACGGCGGGGTTAGGCACTTCTCATTTTTGTAAGGAAATATTGTTGGTATCGCTGTTGTTTTTAATCTGCATGGCCGTTAGTCCTCCAAATTCAATGAAAATGAAACCAAAGGATGGACTTACCACGAATCCAACTCAAAGTGTTTACTACAAACTCGCGCGTCTTTCAAATTCTTTTTTTGACGCGACGGGCGATTTTCGTTGACAGCGGTCCACCCACACTTCAAATCTTAATCTATCATTAACCTGATTAGGAAAACGAAAGAAACTGATGTTATTAGATTGTCCTTTTGTATGCACACTTTGACACCCAGCTACAGCACACGGCATTTTTAACACGTACCATAAAACTTAATCCTACATAGACAATACTATACAACACAATGAGACACCGCTAATCGTTTGGTACCAATGACGTCACAGGATCACGTGACACTTACCTGTCTTCAAAAAGGGCGAAACTCGAAGCGTGTGCGCTATGAATTAAAATTGGCTACTGTGAGAAAACGGGACAACCAATAAGTGTAATATTTGATCAGATAGTATATTATATGTACATATATTTCAGAATATATGCTCAAAAGACACGCTATATTTCACCTTTAAATAGTTACAGAGCAGCATTTTTTCATTTTAAGGCCATGGTGAAATTGAACCAAATAACTCCCAAAGAGTGTTTCTACAAGTCTTAAAGAGTTACAGAGCGGCAGTGCTTTTTCATTATAAGGTCATGGTGAAAGTGTACCAAATAACCCCCAAAGAGTGTTTCTACAAGTCTTAAAGAGTTACAGAGCAGCAGAGCTTTTTTCATTATAAGGCCATGGTGAAATTGAACCAAATAACCCCCAAAGAGTGTTTCTACAAGTCTTAAAGAGTTACAGAGCGGCAGAGCTTTTTCATTATAAGGTCATGGTGAAATTGAACCAAATAACCCCCAAAGAGTGTTTCTACAAGTCTTAAAGAGTTACAGAGCGGACAAGTGGTTCATTATAAGGACATGGTGATATTGAACCAAATAACCCCTAAAAGTGTTTCTACAAGTCTTAAAGAGTTACAGAGCGCCAGAGCTTTTTCATTATAAGGTCATGGTGAAATTGAACCAAATAACCCCTAAAGAGTGTTTCTACAAGTCTTAAAGAGTTACAGAGCGGCAGAGCTTTTTCATTATAAGGTCATGGTGAAATTGAACCAAACAACCCCCAAAGAGTGTTTCTACAATTCTTAAAGAGTTACAGAGCTTTTTCATTATAAGGACATGGTGAAATTGAACCCAATAACCCCAAAGAGTGTTTCTACAAGTCGAAGAGTTACAGAGCGGCAGAGCTTTTTCATTAAAAAGCCATGGTGAAATTGAACCAAATAACCCCCAAAGAATGTTTCTACAAGTCTTGAAGAGTTACAGAGCTTTTTCATTATAAGGACATGGTGAAATTGAACCCAATAACCCCCAAAGAATGTTTCTACAAGTCTTGAAGTGTAACAGAGCGGCAGAGCTTTTTCATTATAAGGCCATGGTGAAATTGAACCAATTAACCCCAAAAGAATGTTTCTACAAGTCTTAAAGAGTTACAGAGCGGCAGAGCTTTTTCATAATAAGGCCATGGTGAAATTGAACCAAATAACCCCCAAAGAGTGTATCTACAAGTCTTAAAGACTTACAGAGCGGACAAGTGGTTCATTATAAGGTCATTGTGAAATTGAACCAAATAACCCCAAAGAGTGTTTCTACAAGTCATAAAGAGTTACAGAGTGGCAGAGCTTTTTCATTATAAGGCCATGGTGAAACTGAACCAAATAACCCCCCAAAGAGTGTTTCTACAAGTCTTAAAGAGTTACAGAGCGGCAGCAGAGCTTTTTCATTATAAGGTCATGGTGAAATTGAACCAAATAACCCCCAAAGAGTGTTTCTACAAGTCTTAAAGAGTTACAGAGCTTTTTCATTATAAGGACATGGTGAAATTGAACCCAATAACCCCCCCAAAGAGTGTTTCTACAAGTCTTTAAGAGTTACAGAGCGGCAGAGCTTTTTCATTATAAGGCCATGGTGAAATTGAACCAAATAACCCCCAAAGAATGTTTCTGCAAGTCTTAAAGACATCACACCAGAATCAAAAGATCAGGACATTTTACAGCTAGAGACGATCACAAACTTGTTAATCCTCTACTGTGGAAAATATTTATTGAGGCCCTGACATAATTTTATATAAGTCTACAATGTGCAATGTTTCTTACAATTACTAAATGTTCATTTTACTGTTTCGAATAGAAACATTTGAATATGGCAGATTAAAAAGGTAAAATCAATACTAAAAATATTGAAATTAAATCATGCTGGTACTGTTACACATAAAATTTAGAAATAATTAAATCGGATTTAAAATTGTTTGTCGGGGCCTCATAATATAACTGTACATACCAATCTTCAATTTTGCATGAGATTCTCGTACTTCTCACAATGCATGGAAAAAACAATCATAATTATGCCCCCACTATTTCTATAGGATGGATTAGGCTGGTGCGATGTCTTTAAAGAGTTACAGAGCGGCAGAGCTTTTTCATTATAAGGCCATGGTGAAAGTGAACCAAATAACCCCCAAAGAGTGTTTCTACAAGTCTTAAAGAGTTACAGAGCGGCAGAGCTTTTTCATTATAAGGCCATGGTGAAATTGAACCAAATAACCCCCAAAGAATGTTTCTACAAGTCTTGAAGAGTAACAGAGCGGCAGAGCTTTTTCATTATAAGGCCTTGGTGAAATTGAACCAAATAACCCCCAAAGAATGTTTCTACAAGTCTTAAAGAGTTACAGAGCGGCAGAGCTTTTTCATAATATGGCCATGGTGAAATTGAACCAAATAACCCCCAAGAGTGTTTCTACAAGTCTTAAAGAGTTACAGAGCGGCAGAGCTTTTTCATTATAAGGCCATGGTGAAATTGAACCAAATAAGCCCCAAAGAGTGTTTCTACAAGTCTTAAAGAGTTACAGAGCGGCAGAGCGGCTTCATTATAAGGCCATGGTGAAATTGAACCAAATAACCCCCAAAGAATGTTTCTACAAGTCTTAAAGAGTTACAGAGCTTTTTCATTATAAGGACATGGTGAAATTGAACCCAATAACCCCAAAGAGTGTTTCTACAAGTCTTAAAGAGTTACAGAGCGGCAGAGCTTTTTCATTATAAGGCCATGATGAAATTGAACCAATAACCCCCAAAGAGTGTTTCTACAAGTCTTAAAGAGTTACAGAGCGGACAAGTGGTTCATTATAAGGACATGGTGAAATTGAACCAAATAACCCCTAAAAAGTGTTTCTACAAGTCTTAAAGAGTTACAGAGCGCCAGAGCTTTTTCATTATAAGGTCATGGTGAAATTGAACCAAATAACCCCTAAAGAGTGTTTCTACAAGTCATAAAGAGTTACCGAGTGGCAGAGCTTTTTCATTATACGGCCATGGTGAAATTGAACCAAATAACCCCCAAAGAGTGTTTCTACAAGTCTTAAAGAGTTACAGAGCGCAGAGCTTTTTCATTATAAGGTCATGGTGAAATTGAACCAAACAACCCCCAAAGAGTGTTTCTACAATTCTTAAAGAGTTACAGAGCTTTTCATTATAAGGACATGGTGAAATTGAACCCAATAACCCCCAAAGAGTGTTTCTACATGTCTTAAAGAGTTACAGAGCGGCAGAGCTTTTTCATTAAAAGGCCATGGTGAAATTGAACCAAATAACCCCCAAAGAATGTTTCTACAAGTCTTGAAGAGTTACAGAGCTTTTTCATTATAAGGACATGGTGAAATTGAACCCAATAACCCCCAAAGAATGTTTCTACAAGTCTTGAAGAGTAACAGAGCGGCAGAGCTTTTTCATTATAAGGCCATGGTGAAATTGAACCAATTAACCCCCAAAGAATGTTTCTACAAGTCTTGAAGAGTTACAGAGCGGCAGAGCTTTTTCATAATAAGGCCATGGTGAAATTGAACCAAATAACCCCCAAAGAGTGTATCTACAAGTCTTAAAGACTTACAGAGCGGACAAGTGGTTCATTATAAGGTCATTGTGAAATTGAACCAAATAACCCCAAAGAGTGTTTCTACAAGTCTTAAAGAGTTACAGAGTGGCAGAGCTTTTTCATTATAAGGCCATGGTGAAACTGAACCAAATAACCCCCAAAGAGTGTTTCTACAAGTCTTAAAGAGTTACAGAGCGGCAGCAGAGCTTTTTCATTATAAGGTCATGGTGAAATTGAACCAAATAACCCCCAAAGAGTGTTTCTACAAGTCTTAAAGAGTTACAGAGCTTTTTCATTATAAGGACATGGTGAAATTGAACCCAATAACCCCCCAAAGAGTGTTTCTACAAGTCTTAAAGAGTTACAGAGCGGCAGAGCTTTTTCATTATAAGGCCATGGTGAAATTGAACCAAATAACCCCCAAAGAATGTTTCTGCAAGTCTTAAAGAGTTACAGAGCGGCAGAGCTTTTTCATTATAAGGCCATGGTGAAAGTGAACCAAATAACCCCCAAAGAGTGTTTCTACAAGTCTTAAAGAGTTACAGAGCGGCAGAGCTTTTTCATTATAAGGCCATGGTGAAATTGAACCAAATAACCCCCAAAGAATGTTTCTACAAGTCTTGAAGAGTTACAGAGCGGCAGAGCTTTTTCATTATAAGGCCTTGGTGAAATTGAACCAAATAACCCCCAAAGAATGTTTCTACAAGTCTTAAAGAGTTACAGAGCGGCAGAGCTTTTTCATAATAAGGCCATGGTGAAATTGAACCAAATAACCCCCAAAGAGTGTTTCTACAAGTCTTAAAGAGTTACAGAGCGGCAGAGCTTTTTCATTATAAGGCCATGGTGAAATTGAACCAAATAACCCCCAAAGAGTGTTTCTACAAGTCTTAAAGAGTTACAGAGCGGCAGAGCGGCTTCATTATAAGGCCATGGTGAAATTGAACCAAATAACCCCCAAAGAATGTTTCTACAAGTCTTAAAGAGTTACAGAGCTTTTTCATTATAAGGACATGGTGAAATTGAACCCAATAACCCCCAAAGAGTGTTTCTACAAGTCTTAAAGAGTTACAGAGCGGCAGAGCTTTTTCATTATAAGGCCATGATGAAATTGAACCAAATAACCACCAAAGAGTGTTTCTACAAGTCTTAAAGAGTCACAGAGCGTTTTCATTATAAGGACATGGTGAAATTGAACCAAATAACCCCCAAAGAGTGTTTCTACAAGTCTTAAAGAGTTACAGAGCGGCAGAGCTTTTTCATTAAAAGGCCATGGTGAAATTGAACCAAATAACCCCCAAAGAGTGTTTCTACAAGTCTTAAAGAGTTACAGAGTGGCAGAGTGGCAGAGCTTTTTCATTATAAGGCCATGATGAAATTGAACCAAATAACCCCCAAAGAGTGTTTCTACAAGTCTTAAAGAGTTACAGAGCTTTTTCATTATAAAGACATGGTGAAATTGAACCCAATAACCCCCAAAGAGTGTTTCTACAAGTCTTAAAGAGTTACAGAGCGGCAGAGCTTTTTCATTATAAGGCCATGATGAAATTGAACCAAATAATCCCCAAAGAGTGTTTCTACAAGTCTTAAAGAGTTACAGAGCATTTTCATTATAAGGCCATGGTGAAATTGAACCAAATAACCCCCAAAGAATGTTTCTGCAAGTCTTAAAGAGTTACAGAGTGGCGTGTTTCTACAAGTCTTAAAGAGTTACAGAGCGGCAGAGCGGCTTCATTATAAGGCCATGGTGAAATTGAACCAAATAACCCCCAAAGAATGTTTCTGCAAGTCTTAAAGAGTTACAGAGCGGCGTGTTTCTACAAGTCTTAAAGAGTTACAGAGCGGCAGAGCGGCTTCATTATAAGGCCATGGTGAAATTGAACCAAATAACCCCCAAAGAATGTTTCTACAAGTCTTGAAGAGTTACAGAGCGGCAGAGCTTTTTCATTATAAGGCCATGGTGAAATTGAACCAAATAACCCCCAAAGAATGTTTCTACAAGTCTAGAAGAGTTACAGAGCGGCAGAGCTTTTTCATTATAAGGCCTTGGTGAAATTGAACCAAATAACCCCCAAAGAATGTTTCTACAAGTCTTAAAGAGTTACAGAGCGCCAGAGCTTTTTCATAATAAGGCCATGGTGAAATTGAACCAAATAACCCCCAAAGAGTGTTTCTACAAGTCTTAAAGAGTTACAGAGCGGCAGAGCTTTTTCATTTATGGCCATGGTGAAATTGAACCAAATAACCCCCAAAGAGTGTTTCTACAAGTCTTAAAGAGTTACAGAGCGGCAGAGCGGCTTCATTATAAGGCCATGGTGAAATTGAACCAAATAACCCCCAAAGAATGTTTCTACAAGTCTTAAAGAGTTACAGAGCGTTTTCATTATAAGGACATGGTGAACTTGAACCCAATAACCCCCAAAGAGTGTTTCTACAAGTCTTAAAGAGTTACAGAGCGGCAGAGCTTTTTCATTATAAGGCCATGGTGAAATTGAACCCAATAACCCCCAAAGAGTGTTTCTAAAAGTCTTAAAGAGTTACAGAGCTTTTTCATTATAAGGCCTTGGTGAAATTGAACCAAATAACCCCCAAAGAATGTTTCTACAAGTCTTGAAGAGTTACAGAGCAGCAGAGCTTTTTCATTATAAGGCCTTGGTGAAATTGAACCAAATAACCCCCAAAGAATGTTTCTACAAGTCTTAAAGAGTTACAGAGCGGCAGAGCGGCTTCATTATAAGGTCATGGTGAAATTGAACCAAATAACCCCCAAAGAGTGTTTCTACAAGTCTTAAAGAGTTACAGAGCTTTTTCATTATAAGGACATGGTGAAATTGAACCCAATAACCCCCAAAGAGTGTTTCTACAAGTCTTAAAGAGTTACAGAGCGGCAGAGCTTTTTCATTATAAGGCCATGGTGAAATTGAACCAAATAACCCCCAAAGAATGTTTCTGCAAGTCTTAAAGAGTTACAGAGCGGCAGAGCTTTTTCATTATAAGGCCATGGTGAAAGTGAACCAAATAACCCCCAAAGAGTGTTTCTACAAGTCTTAAAGAGTTACAGAGCGGCAGAGCTTTTTCATTATAAGGCCATGGTGAAATTGAACCAAATAACCCCCAAAGAATGTTTCTACAAGTCTTGAAGAGTTACAGAGCGGCAGAGCTTTTTCATTATAAGGCCTTGGTGAAATTGAACCAAATAACCCCCAAAGAATGTTTCTACAAGTCTTAAAGAGTTACAGAGCGGCAGAGCTTTTTCATAATAAGGCCATGGTGAAATTGAACCAAATAACCCCCAAAGAGTGTTTCTACAAGTCTTAAAGAGTTACAGAGCGGCAGAGCTTTTTCATTATAAGGCCATGGTGAAATTGAACCAAATAACCCCCAAAGAGTGTTTCTACAAGTCTTAAAGAGTTACAGAGCGGCAGAGCGGCTTCATTATAAGGCCATGGTGAAATTGAACCAAATAACCCCCAAAGAATGTTTCTACAAGTCTTAAAGAGTTACAGAGCTTTTTCATTATAAGGACATGGTGAAATTGAACCCAATAACCCCCAAAGAGTGTTTCTACAAGTCTTAAAGAGTTACAGAGCGGCAGAGCTTTTTCATTATAAGGCCATGATGAAATTGAACCAAATAACCACCAAAGAGTGTTTCTACAAGTCTTAAAGAGTCACAGAGCGTTTTCATTATAAGGACATGGTGAAATTGAACCAAATAACCCCCAAAGAGTGTTTCTACAAGTCTTAAAGAGTTACAGAGCGGCAGAGCTTTTTCATTAAAAGGCCATGGTGAAATTGAACCAAATAACCCCCAAAGAGTGTTTCTACAAGTCTTAAAGAGTTACAGAGTGGCAGAGTGGCAGAGTGGCAGAGCTTTTTCATTATAAGGCCATGATGAAATTGAACCAAATAACCCCCAAAGAGTGTTTCTACAAGTCTTAAAGAGTTACAGAGCGCCAGAGCTTTTTCATAATAAGGCCATGGTGAAATTGAACCAAATAACCCCCAAAGAGTGTTTCTACAAGTCTTAAAGAGTTACAGAGCGGCAGAGCTTTTTCATTTATGGCCATGGTGAAATTGAACCAAATAACCCCCAAAGAGTGTTTCTACAAGTCTTAAAGAGTTACAGAGCGGCAGAGCGGCTTCATTATAAGGCCATGGTGAAATTGAACCAAATAACCCCCAAAGAATGTTTCTACAAGTCTTAAAGAGTTACAGAGCGTTTTCATTATAAGGACATGGTGAACTTGAACCCAATAACCCCCAAAGAGTGTTTCTACAAGTCTTAAAGAGTTACAGAGCGGCAGAGCTTTTTCATTATAAGGCCATGGTGAAATTGAACCCAATAACCCCCAAAGAGTGTTTCTAAAAGTCTTAAAGAGTTACAGAGCTTTTTCATTATAAGGCCTTGGTGAAATTGAACCAAATAACCCCCAAAGAATGTTTCTACAAGTCTTGAAGAGTTACAGAGCAGCAGAGCTTTTTCATTATAAGGCCTTGGTGAAATTGAACCAAATAACCCCCAAAGAATGTTTCTACAAGTCTTAAAGAGTTACAGAGCGGCAGAGCTTTTTCATTATAAGGTCATGGTGAAATTGAACCAAATAACCCCCAAAGAGTGTTTCTACAAGTCTTAAAGAGTTACAGAGCTTTTTCATTATAAGGACATGGTGAAATTGAACCCAATAACCCCCAAAGAGTGTTTCTACAAGTCTTAAAGAGTTACAGAGCGGCAGAGCTTTTTCATTATAAGGCCATGGTGAAATTGAACCAAATAACCCCCAAAGAATGTTTCTGCAAGTCTTAAAGAGTTACAGAGCGGCAGAGCTTTTTCATTATAAGGCCATGGTGAAAGTGAACCAAATAACCCCCAAAGAGTGTTTCTACAAGTCTTAAAGAGTTACAGAGCGGCAGAGCTTTTTCATTATAAGGCCATGGTGAAATTGAACCAAATAACCCCCAAAGAATGTTTCTACAAGTCTTGAAGAGTTACAGAGCGGCAGAGCTTTTTCATTATAAGGCCTTGGTGAAATTGAACCAAATAACCCCCAAAGAATGTTTCTACAAGTCTTAAAGAGTTACAGAGCGGCAGAGCTTTTTCATAATAAGGCCATGGTGAAATTGAACCAAATAACCCCCAAAGAGTGTTTCTACAAGTCTTAAAGAGTTACAGAGCGGCAGAGCTTTTTCATTATAAGGCCATGGTGAAATTGAACCAAATAACCCCCAAAGAGTGTTTCTACAAGTCTTAAAGAGTTACAGAGCGGCAGAGCGGCTTCATTATAAGGCCATGGTGAAATTGAACCAAATAACCCCCAAAGAATGTTTCTACAAGTCTTAAAGAGTTACAGAGCTTTTTCATTATAAGGACATGTTGAAATTGAACCCAATAACCCCCAAAGAGTGTTTCTACAAGTCTTAAAGAGTTACAGAGCGGCAGAGCTTTTTCATTATAAGGCCATGATGAAATTGAACCAAATAACCACCAAAGAGTGTTTCTACAAGTCTTAAAGAGTCACAGAGCGTTTTCATTATAAGGACATGGTGAAATTGAACCAAATAACCCCCAAAGAGTGTTTCTACAAGTCTTAAAGAGTTACAGAGCGGCAGAGCTTTTTCATTAAAAGGCCATGGTGAAATTGAACCAAATAACCCCCAAAGAGTGTTTCTACAAGTCTTAAAGAGTTACAGAGTGGCAGAGTGGCAGAGCTTTTTCATTATAAGGCCATGATGAAATTGAACCAAATAACCCCCAAAGAGTGTTTCTACAAGTCTTAAAGAGTTACAGAGCTTTTTCATTATAAAGACATGGTGAAATTGAACCCAATAACCCCCAAAGAGTGTTTCTACAAGTCTTAAAGAGTTACAGAGCGGCAGAGCTTTTTCATTATAAGGCCATGATGAAATTGAACCAAATAATCCCCAAAGAGTGTTTCTACAAGTCTTAAAGAGTTACAGAGCATTTTCATTATAAGGCCATGGTGAAATTGAACCAAATAACCCCCAAAGAATGTTTCTGCAAGTCTTAAAGAGTTACAGAGCGGCGTGTTTCTACAAGTCTTAAAGAGTTACAGAGCGGCAGAGCGGCTTCATTATAAGGCCATGGTGAAATTGAACCAAATAACCCCCAAAGAATGTTTCTGCAAGTCTTAAAGAGTTACAGAGCGGCGTGTTTCTACAAGTCTTAAAGAGTTACAGAGCGGCAGAGCGGCTTCATTATAAGGCCATGGTGAAATTGAACCAAATAACCCCCAAAGAATGTTTCTACAAGTCTTGAAGAGTTACAGAGCGGCAGAGCTTTTTCATTATAAGGCCATGGTGAAATTGAACCAAATAACCCCCAAAGAATGTTTCTACAAGTCTAGAAGAGTTACAGAGCGGCAGAGCTTTTTCATTATAAGGCCTTGGTGAAATTGAACCAAATAACCCCCAAAGAATGTTTCTACAAGTCTTAAAGAGTTACAGAGCGCCAGAGCTTTTTCATAATAAGGCCATGGTGAAATTGAACCAAATAACCCCCAAAGAGTGTTTCTACAAGTCTTAAAGAGTTACAGAGCGGCAGAGCTTTTTCATTTATGGCCATGGTGAAATTGAACCAAATAACCCCCAAAGAGTGTTTCTACAAGTCTTAAAGAGTTACAGAGCGGCAGAGCGGCTTCATTATAAGGCCATGGTGAAATTGAACCAAATAACCCCCAAAGAATGTTTCTACAAGTCTTAAAGAGTTACAGAGCGTTTTCATTATAAGGACATGGTGAACTTGAACCCAATAACCCCCAAAGAGTGTTTCTACAAGTCTTAAAGAGTTACAGAGCGGCAGAGCTTTTTCATTATAAGGCCATGGTGAAATTGAACCCAATAACCCCCAAAGAGTGTTTCTAAAAGTCTTAAAGAGTTACAGAGCTTTTTCATTATAAGGCCTTGGTGAAATTGAACCAAATAACCCCCAAAGAATGTTTCTACAAGTCTTGAAGAGTTACAGAGCAGCAGAGCTTTTTCATTATAAGGCCTTGGTGAAATTGAACCAAATAACCCCCAAAGAATGTTTCTACAAGTCTTAAAGAGTTACAAGCGTTTTCATTATAAGGACATGGTGAACTTGAACCCAATAACCCCCAAAGAGTGTTTCTACAAGTCTTAAAGAGTTACAGAGCGGCAGAGCGGCTTCATTATAAGGCCATGGTGAAATTGAACCAAATAACCCCCAAAGAGTGTTTCTACAAGTCTTAAAGAGTTACAGAGCGGCAGAGCGGCTTCATTATAAGGCCATGGTGAAATTGAACCAAATAACCCCCAAAGAATGTTTCTACAAGTCTTAAAGAGTTACAGAGCTTTTTCATTATAAGGACATGGTGAAATTGAACCCAATAACCCCCAAAGAGTGTTTCTACAAGTCTTAAAGAGTTACAGAGCGGCAGAGCTTTTTCATTATAAGGCCATGATGAAATTGAACCAAATAACCCCCAAAGAGTGTTTCTACAAGTCTTAAAGAGTTACAGAGCGTTTTCATTATAAGGACATGGTGAAATTGAACCAAATAACCCCCAAAGAGTGTTTCTACAAGTCTTAAAGAGTTACAGAGCGTCAGAGCTTTTTCATTAAAAGCAGAGCTCAAAGAAAATTATTTTAAGAGACAGGCCCAGGGCTTGTTGCTTCTGAAAATGGACAGGCCCCGATCTGAAATGGACAGGCCCTGATTTGAAATGGACAGGCCCTGATTTAAAATAGAAAGGTCCAATATTTTTTCTTATTGGAAATGTGTCTTAATTCACTTTTATAGCACACATTAATTTTGTTACGTATGTATTAATCAAGCTCAGAAACTTCTCCGACTATATTTTTCTTTTTGCTACCACTTTATGCTCCCTGGTCAGCGGACTATAATTTACCATTTCGTTTAAAATATGTTAGAATAGAATATTACATAGTAATTTATAACCAATGCAAAGGAGAGTACTAGCACTTTTGCCAAACGATAATAATCAGAGCCGACTTGATGAAACTGGAGCTAAACTTGGAGCCAAATTTTTAATCAGGTTTTATGAGACTATCAGAGCCTCCTCTGGCTATATTTTTTTCTTTTTGTCACCACTTTCACCAAGTAAAGAATTAGGATCCTAGACTAGAATTCATTTAAAAGTAGGATTCCAGGAACTCCTTACACCTTAAATAATGAATAGAAATATACTTTATATCTGTATTTATACATACACAGTATATATATTTTTCTTTCCACCAACATGTATTTGTAAAGGACAGTTTTTTTTATTTGATTATGTAAAAAAAATAAAAATAAAAAATAAAAAAAATAAAAAAAATATATCCGAAATTATGTACCATCCGAACTACTATGACACCGCACTTTTACGGCCCGAACATTTCACAAACATTCAATCGAAATACCATCAATAACGATTTTTTTTCATGCATTAATGTGTTTTTAATGACAAAAATGGTATATCTTATCATAAAGGAAAGAAAACACAACCCTAATAGCAGAATAATGAGTTTTATGTCAACAATTGTCGACCTCAAAGTTGTGACAAACTGCCGACACGAAACCAGGCAAAATATTCAAACTTCTTATTGTTTCAGTGTGTGTATAACACATTTTAATTACTTTATTGCAAGTGTTTTCACACTTCACAATACACATGGGAGTATTTTGTCTTGAGGAACTTGAGCTTGAGATCCAGTAAACCTGATTTTTTTGGGATTTTTTTTTGGATTTTTTTTTTTTTTAGACATGCCCGACGGGCTCCTCGTCTGCAAAATGATACAGGCCCGGAATGGATTTCGAGGAGCCCCGGGCGTCGGGCTATCCTATTTCTTGAGCACTGAAAAGGCCATGGTGAAATTGAACCAAATAACCCCCAAAGAGTGTTGCTACAAGTCTTAAAGAGTTACAGAGTGGCAGAGTGGCAGAGCTTTTTCATTATAAGGCCATGATGAAATTGAACCAAATAACCCCCAAAGAGTGTTTCTACAAGTCTTAAAGAGTTACAGAGCTTTTTCATTATAAAGACATGGTGAAATTGAACCCAATAACCCCCAAAGAGTGTTTCTACAAGTCTTAAAGAGTTACAGAGCGGCAGAGCTTTTTCATTATAAGGCCATGATGAAATTGAACCAAATTACCCCCAAAGAGTGTTTCTACAAGTCTTAAAGAGTTACAGAGCATTTTCATTATAAGGCCATGGTGAAATTGAACCAAATAACCCCCAAAGAATGTTTCTGCAAGTCTTAAAGAGTTACAGAGCGGCGTGTTTCTACAAGTCTTAAAGAGTTACAGAGCGGCAGAGCGGCTTCATTATAAGGCCATGGTGAAATTGAACCAAATAACCCCCAAAGAATGTTTCTACAAGTCTTGAAGAGTTACAGAGCGGCAGAGCTTTTTCATTATAAGGCCATGGTGAAATTGAACCAAATAACCCCCAAAGAATGTTTCTACAAGTCTTGAAGAGTTACAGAGCGGCAGAGCTTTTTCATTATAAGGCCTTGG
This sequence comes from Cyrtodaria siliqua, assembly GCA_037043455.1. NCBI lineage: Eukaryota > Metazoa > Mollusca > Bivalvia > Adapedonta > Hiatellidae > Cyrtodaria > Cyrtodaria siliqua. The sequence continues at coordinate 73,123 of JAWPHD010001992.1, read as the reverse complement.
TGAAATTGAACCAAATAACCCCCAAAGAATGTTTCTACAAGTCTTAAAGAGTTACAGAGCGGCAGAGCTTTTTCATAATAAGGCCATGGTGAAATTGAACCAAATAACCCCCAAAGAGTGTTTCTACAAGTCTTAAAGAGTTACAGAGCGGCAGAGCTTTTTCATTTATGGCCATGGTGAAATTGAACCAAATAACCCCCAAAGAGTGTTTCTACAAGTCTTAAAGAGTTACAGAGCGGCAGAGCGGCTTCATTATAAGGCCATGGTGAAATTGAACCAAATAACCCCCAAAGAATGTTTCTACAAGTCTTAAAGAGTTACAGAGCGTTTTTATTATAAGGACATGGTGAACTTGAACCCAATAACCCCCAAAGAGTGTTTCTACAAGTCTTAAAGAGTTACAGAGCGGCAGAGCTTTTTCATTATAAGGCCATGGTGAAATTGAACCCAATAACCCCCAAAGAGTGTTTCTACAAGTCTTAAAGAGTTACAGAGCTTTTTCATTATAAGGACATGGTGAAATTGAACCAAATAACCCCCAAAGAATGTTTCTACAAGTCTTGAAGAGTTACAGAGCAGCAGAGCTTTTTCATTATAAGGCCTTGGTGAAATTGAACCAAATAACCCCCAAAGAATGTTTCTACAAGTCTTAAAGAGTTACAGAGCGTTTTCATTATAAGGACATGGTGAACTTGAACCCAATAACCCCCAAAGAGTGTTTCTACAAGTCTTAAAGAGTTACAGAGCGGCAGAGCGGCTTCATTATAAGGCCATGGTGAAATTGAACCAAATAACCCCCAAAGAATGTTTCTACAAGTCTTAAGGAGTTACAGAGCGTTTTCATTATAAGGACATGGTGAACTTGAACCCAATAACCCCCAAAGAGTGTTTCTACAAGTCTTAAAGAGTTACAGAGCGGCTTCATTATAAGGCCATGGTGAAATTGAACCAAATAACCAACAAAGAATGTTTCTACAAGTCTTAAAGAGTTACAGAGCTTTTTCATTATAAGGCCATGGTGAAATTGAACCCAATAACCCCCAAAGACTGTTTCTACAAGTCTTAAAGAGTTACAGAGCTTTTTCATTATAAGGCCTTGGTGAAATTGAACCAAATAACCCCCAAAGAATGTTTCTACAAGTCTTGAAGAGTTACAGAGCGGCAGAGCTTTTTCATTATAAGGCCTTGGTGAAATTGAACCAAATAACCCCCAAAGAATGTTTCTACAAGTCTTGAAGAGTTACAGAGCGGCAGAGCTTTTTCATTATAAGGTCATGGTGAAAGTGAACCAAATAACCCCCAAAGAGTGTTTCTACAAGTCTTAAAGAGTTACAGAGCGGCAGAGCTTTTTCATTATAAGGCCATGGTGAAATTGAACCCAATAACCCCCAAAGAGTTTTTCTACAAGTCTTAAAGAGTTACAGAGCGGCAGAGCTTTTTCATTATAAGGCCATGGTGAAATTGAACCCAATAACCCCCAAAGAGTGTTTCTACAAGTCTTAAAGAGTTACAGAGCTTTTTCATTATAAGGCCTTGGTGAAATTGAACCAAATAACCCCCAAAGAATGTTTCTACAAGTCTTGAAGAGTTACAGAGCGGCAGAGCTTTTTCATTATAAGGCCTTGGTGAAATTGAACCAAATAACCCCCAAAGAATGTTTCTACAAGTCTTGAAGAGTTACAGAGCGGCAGAGCTTTTTCATTATAAGGTCATGGTGAAAGTGAACCAAATAACCCCCAAAGAGTGTTTCTACAAGTCTTAAAGAGTTACAGAGCAGCAGAGCTTTTTCATTATAAGGCCATGGTGAAATTGAACCAAATAACCCCTAAAGAGTGTTTCTACAAGTCTTAAAGAGTTACAGAGCGGCAGAGCTTTTTCATTATAAGGCCATAATGAAATTGAACCAAATAACCCCCAAAGAATGTTTCTACAAGTCATAAAGAGTTACAGAGCGGCAGAGCTTTTTCATAATAAGGCCATGGTGAAATTGAACCAAATAACCCCCAAAGAATGTTTCTACAAGTCTTAAAGAGTTACAGAGCGGCAGAGCTTTTTTATTATAAGGCCATGGTGAAATTGAACCAAATAACCCCAAAGAGTGTTTCTACAAGTCTTAAAGAGTTACAGAGCGGCAGAGCGGCTTCATTATAAGGCCATGGTGAAATTGAACCAAATAACCCCCAAACAATGTTTTTACAAGTCTTAAAGAGTTACAGAGCGGCAGAGCTTTTTCATTATACGGCCATGGTGAAATTGAACCAAATAACCCCTAAAGAGTGTTTCTACAAGTCTTAAAAAGTTACAGAGTGGCAGAGCTTTTTCATTATAAGGCCATGGTGAAATTGAACTAAATAACCCCCAAAGAGTGTTTCTACAAGTCTTAAAGAGTTACAGAGCGGCAGAGTTTTTCATTATAAGGTCATGGTGACCTTGATCTTTAACCTACTGACCCCAAATTGCGTAGTGGTCATTCCTTCGCCATGGACAGATATTGGATTTGGATCTTGCAAAGTATCCATGCATGCACTCTATAAAAATGTATAGGCAGGGGTCTGGAAATATTTTCAAAATCCACTTGCCCTGCCCATTTACTGTTTATTTTACATGATTTCATTGTAAAATTAATGCCTTAAATTAGGAAGGATCCGAGCTATAGGTTGTTACCATTATGCACATATCAGTGTTTTCCTCCCGAGGATAAGACATCACGGATGAACCTGGTACGGTAATATATATTAGTAGACACTAATGCCTATGGTATTAAGACTTACATGATGCTCCTAGTGCAGTATTTACAAAAGGGCAGGCAGATAACAACAAAAAAAGATGCATTAGGTCGAACAAAACGTTTTTCTACTTCTAATTTTGTTATAGACTACACCAGATAAAAAAAGAAAAGATGCATTAAGTCAAACAGAAGTTTTTTTCCTACTTTCACTTTCATTATAAAGTTCACGTAGATAAACCAGCAAGCTCATTTTTCTGTCTGGGCTCTTCATTGGACCAAAAAATGTTTAGCCATTTTGGCTAAACCACCTCAATTTTCTTTAGCCAATGGAATTTTTGTTTAGCCATTTTTGGCTAAGCTTTTTTAGCCATTTTAGCAGAATTTAATACAATTTCCGATTAAATATTTGTATAATTTTCTTATCATTAATATATATGTATATATATTAAACCAAGTTGAAGGATATTAATTCTTTGACAGTTTCTAACAGTTAGATGGTTACATGAACATGGTTAAAACTTGATTTTAATATGTTGCCTCTATTATCACCAATGCCTCTATTATTTGTCACAGTTGGGGACATGTTCCAATGATGAATGTTGTAAGAAAACATAATTTTAAGCATACATGCAGGTTCATTTTTACGACCTTTTTATATGTTGGTGCATCGTGAAACCCTTCAATCAACCAAGCAATCAATCAATCAAGAAAGCAACCAAGCATGTACCCATGATGGAAAAAACAGATGACACAGTTATCCTTCTGTTTTGTGTGGCCACGCATACAACTCGAAAGAAATGGCTTGCTTTCAATGTGCGAAAACAGATGACTCTGTATTGTTTACATGTACGTAGCATGGGCTACTTTCAGTTTTGAATAACGGAGTTACAAAGTCATTATTTCAGTTGAAAGGGTGTAAATCTTTGTATGAGAAAGGTTAATTATTACCATTTTGATAATACGTCTTCGTTTCGTTTTGTTGTTGTTATTGAAAAATGCGACTTTTTTTTCGGCGAGCTCTTGTTGGGTTTACAATTTTCCTCCAGTTAGGCACACCAAGTGAGTTGCAGTTAGACGTCGCTATGTAAAATAAGCCGTGTGTAATATAAAGCGCAATTGTCGTAACACAGTCTATAATTTTTAGCTCTTCTGTAAACTCTGAGAACCCGTCAAGGATTTTTCAGGAAAACATGGCCGCGCCCAAGAACTTGTTCCTTTCGCTACTTTCGCCAATACCAGCCGTCAGTTTACATGGGTTAAAATGACTTTAGCCAAATTGGCGAAAGCACTTGACAAAAGTTTCGCCATTTGCAATTTGATTTCGCCTATGGCGACTGGCGAAGGCAAATGAAGAGCCCAGTCTGTGTTGGAAATTATTAGCATGGTTTATGCCTAAATCTGACTGGTACATGTATGTAGTTGTTTTTCTGTTAATATCTTTTTGAGATGCCAATTCTTCGAATAATTATCGAAATTAGCCAAGGTCGAAGCAGATCTTGGATACAATGGCAAACATGCTTCAAGCACGCCATTCCGTCATTGATCTCGGATTCATTCAGAACAAACATGGCATTTTGAAATAAAAAAAAGATGCACACATTCATAACGAGATGCGCCGATAGTCTCTTTGCTCATTAAACGCCGTCAAATTGCCATAATCGTTTAGTTGCCCTACTTGTTTACAAATTGGTTTGATTGAATCGCCATTGTTTCACTTTACCACGTAGTAGTGAACGGGAGTAGTTTCATTGGCTGATAAAAATACATCGATTATTTGATTGGATAATATGGATACAGTACTAGGTCAAGCGTTGCGTCATGATCTTTAATTAAACAGAAGATTACCTTGGGTCACTGCGACACACCGACTGATATACAAAGCGATAACACCATCTCAATAACTTATTTTACGCACTGATGTGTATTTCACACTAATCTGGCGCGTGATTTACTGGCGCGTGACTTACTTCCTGCATAGAGGGCCTCGTCACGGCGGTATATTTGACACGGTATACAAATTCTAAACACTGCCGTCTTCAATTGAAGATTGCCATCGGCCAATCAAATTCGGATAAACTGTCAAGTGGGAGGGATTAAACAATAACGAACAAAACAGGTCAGTTTTATGACACTTATCAGTAATTGCTCGCGGCGAAAGTGACGGGTGGTTAAATACAAAGCAATTATCGGCAAACTTCACAGTCAAGGCAAATTTTCCCTTGATTTTTATCTAATGCTGAAACGTCCATCGGGCAAGTGACGGACAACCAGATTTACGAAGGTCACCTGCCCGCTCCCAAAATCCACTTGCCCGGGGCGTCGGGCAACTATATTTCCGGAGCCCTGATAGGAGTACCTAATTCTCTCAGCATGAACACCTGTAAAGTTTCATAAGTATGGCTGTGAGCAGAACAGACACGGTTGTGTCTACAGACGACCAAACAGATGGACAGGCTGAATCCAGTATACCCCACCTAAATTTCGTTTTGCTGAGATATAAAAACTTGATCGTTGACGTGTTAGACATCTTAAATGCTACTTGACAGCACAGGGTAGCTGCTGTTTTCAAAACTTTGCTTAAAATAAACATAATTTATTGGCCGATATGACAAAACATAAATTTACTAAATGTAGAAACGGATCAGATAAAATAATGTATACGTAAACATATAACACATTTGTAAATAATGGCATTAATGACAAAGATGGACAAATCACAGTTACGAGGACAAAGGACAGGGCGTGTTGCTTTGTGTCCAATGACCTTACTCTGTCCGATCTAGATCAAGCAAAATGACAATCATGTCGATGATTTTTTTATCTATTTATCATGTATATAGATAACGCCCCAATAGAAGTCAACGCAGGAATGTCAGAAGTATTTTATTACAGTGTTAGTGTCCTTCAATCACAAGGAGGATTTACAGTTAGCTGAATTTATGTAATACTCTAGTATTTTATTTAATATTCTATTGGCAAGCAGCCAAACTTATTCTGTCTTTTAATAGTATAAAATCCTGCTTGTACAAACTAAAATCTTTGAAGAGGACTGTAATTTTCTGGGTCATTTTATTCACTATAATCATGTGCTCCAGATAGCTTACGCCTTACGCATCTGTGTATTTAACATGTTGTGTTTTACATGCATAAATACCATAAAAGCCCTATAAAATGGCCCCCAAACCCCATCCCCACAATCCCACTTCGGTGGTCAAAAAGTGGATTATTTATAAAATATTACTTACCGAAATCAGGAGAGATTATACATAGGGAATGATAGCCAAACACAGTAAACACATTACCACATTTTTTGCAGTTTTATAAATTAATTATTCAACTAGATATGGGTCCCTGGGACATGGATGCCCCCACTGAATACAATCAGCGTAAAACTTTAAAATTTAACGAAAAAAGGGTTTCAAAACATGTGGGAAGAGACAGACACACAAACTTTTCGAAATGGACAGACTGACAGACTGTTAACGCTATTATGTTCGTTCACCACTCGATGGTGGGTGGCATAAAAAGAAAGAAATGTTGAGTGGTAGGGATTCCAAAATAAAATGTGCACATAATTCAAAAGGACTACACTAGGCTTTATAACTGTATTACATAGCATTTATGTAGGGCTTCTTTTACTTATCCTTCCATACATGTGGATAAATTAATGCAAGATTATGTGCAGGGGACATGACTTGTATACCTGAATACACAAACAGGGTGGAGTGACACATGTCTATTAGCCATAGGCAGACAGGTATGTACTACTTACAAATGACTGACAATTTGGACAGTTTGGTTACACACATAACATCACACTGTCCATACAAATGTCTTAATTGAAGAAAAAATATGTTTTATTACGATTGGTATTTAATTTGTTTTGTTGATAGTTTCCCTCTGATGACCTTGACACCTATATCAGAATTGACCATGAGGAACCTTTCAGCAACAACCAAATTCAGAAAATTTTGATTTTATACACCTGCAAAAGTTCATCTATTTAAAGCAACAGTGACCTTGACCTCAGAACAAATGAACCGAATAACAATCCCAAGCTTTCTTCCAATGAGCCGCACCTTGTAATGAAGTTTCATCAGCCCATCCCTCAAGGGAAACCGACTTCCTATTTATAGTAACAGTGACCTTTGATTAAATGACCCGAATAACAATCCCAACCTACCTTTCCATGAGCCGAACATTGTGGTGAAGTTTCGTTAAAATCATTCAAGGGTAACCAAAGTTACTGAGTGGAAAACCACTTCTTTTATAGCTGCGAGAATCATAGCTCTTATGGTGTGTCCATAAAGAGAGGTTTATGAAGACATCAAGCAATGCCTGCATAAACAGCCACCTTACCGGTATTTCATTAAGAGTAAACCTTAAGTACCAAGGGCGTAGCTGACCTGAAATGCATATATACAGGCCCAACAAACTAGTGGGATCCGGGGGCATGCTCCCATGACGGATTTTTTTTAACTTGGCTTTGCAATGGTGCGTTTTGACGTAGATCTGACAGAAAACTTTCTGGTATTTTAAAGTAATATTTTTGGTCAAATCTGAGAATTAACATTTGACAAAGTTAAATTGCCTTCACTGTAAAACAGAAAAAGAAATAAACGTTAATGATCGGCATTCAGTTTCATTAACCCCGTTTTCTACCCTTAATCCCCTCCAGCTTTTATTGCATTTTTGGACTTTTCATATTTATTTATTTTCAAACTGATGTATAGGCCCAGGCCTAATAGTAGCTAGGCTGATGAATACCATGCGTACATGCATAAAACTCACCAAAAAGAAGAATATTTTGTTGATCTAGGTCTAGGAATATTTTCTATGAATGTCAACATTTTTCTCTATGTTTACATTTCAAAATATCTTGCGCTGTCTTGTTCCGTATCTGGAAACTTAAACCACAACTGACGCAAAAAAACAATGTAACCAGAGTAGGGAGGGGTTAAGTTCGCAAAAACAGAATCAGGCATCTCATGAAAACGAGACTACTTCGAACGTAAACAAATAAACAATTCTGAAATTAACAGTGGCTTACAAAACAATAATAAATGTATATTGGCCTGTCATTCTTCCCTTTGGGGAGTGTTACGCATGCACTTGTGGTATGTAAGGTTTGTTCTATTGAAATACGGCAGGTATTGGCTGAGTTACTAGCGGAAACGTTGTACATAGGTCAATTTCGACCTTAAAGACTTGAAAAAATAAAGTTTGACCGACGTTGTTGTGCCCAATGTTGTTGTACAACGTTAATCCAGCATTGAAATGTTAACCCAACATTGGTACAATGATGTCTCAACGTTGTAGACAACGTCGCTGCATCGTTGGGGCTGCTGGACAAACTTATGTCGGGCCGACGTCGATATACAACGTTGGACCAACATTGCAGCTGACGTCGAGCCAACGTTGGTACAATGTTAGCATCTTAGCTGGGATGGGACCAACCCTAAATAATGGCAAACTGTTATAATACCTTACCCAAGTAATGGCAAACTTTTATAATACCTTACTTGGTAATACCTTACCCAAGTAAGGTAATGCAGGAGTGCATTCATTTTGGTCCTCACCAGGAATCAAACCTGGGACCTCTGGGAAAAGAGGCAAGGATGCTAAACGATTTGTCACTGTCAAACCCCATATTGCAGGTTAGTTTTGTCCACTTCAACCCCCACTTTCAAAATGCTCCTTTCCAAACTCACCCTAGCCCTAGAGGCTAGACAGAATATCATAAGTAACTGGGGAACTTTGTGTCAAAACTTAAGTTCACACAAACCAGCAAAAAACATCTGCACCATGCGAAGGACATGAATTTCTGTGAGATAGGCCTATGCGAAATTTTAATAATCTATGACACTTCAAATATTGTGTATTGAGTTGTCAAACTTGTGTTGACCCAAGTGGGACATACACTTTGACAAGATGGCGATAGCCATAGGCCAAGGTATTTCCTTAGACACACCTCACGTTCAGTCGTTAGCTTTTAATGCTTTTAGTTTAAGAGTGTTTTTAATAAAACTTACCAAATGAATTCCTCCGAAGAAGAAATTCTCAGTTTGTATTATTAATACAGCTGTAAATAAATCCAAAATATTGATTAATTACTAGCGAAACTGTTGAATGGGCGAGGCAAGATTTGTGTACGCTCTTCTAGCCAACGAACCTTCCTTTCACCGGAAACTGTACAATATATGTCATTTTGCGGTTTTAACTCTAATAGTTCTTAGTACAGGATAAAAGGTAAAACAATACAACAGGATAAGTGGATGAGCGCTATTTAACAACAATTATCTCTACAAAGTCACATTAATGAGGTGTTTAGTGTGGGCTGTTGGATTTTACCTGTGTATGCTTAATCAATGGAGCAGCCAAGCACCTATATAATACAATGGTCACGTGGTTGTCTCTTGTCATTTGGCGGTAAAATGTCAAAAACGAAAAACGACATTTTACTTGGACAGGGCTGCCAACATTTTTTGAACGCAAAGTCTAGAGATTTAAAACAATTTAAAGACTTGATTCTCACACTATTATTTATAAAAGCGTAAATTTAAATGATTTATGCAAGTTATGCATTGTTTGATAGTTATATAGAAGATAATAGATTAGCATACTTACGATCACTTGAACGAGAATTGACCTATTCGAAAATTTAAGGGTACTGTACACATATAAACTATACAGTGAGTATATACCTATATTTGTAAATTTGAAGATATTTTCGATATGAATCTGATTTTTATTTTGTCGTCATGTAAACACGTTTTTAATAATAACGTCCCAAATATGTTTGACGTTTTTCTTAGAAGTCGCGGTGTACTCAATTGTCAACGTTTTTAGCATCACACAAGCGTTAGTTTAGTCAGGGCTTTATATGCCGTTTAATTATCATCCAAGATTTAGTCGCATGCACTTTTTTTTATATCACACTGTTCGTCTTGGCGAGACCTTTCATCTGATACATAAATTATCATCTGATAAATAAATTAGATATAGTCTACATATATGTATAAATTATATCATTTAAATTAAGCTGCATAATTTCTCGAATTTCCTATTTGTTTAACCCTTTTTTACCGTGAATTTTTACGGAAAAAAAATATATTAAAGCCATTTATCTTTTTAAAGGCTCGATAAAAAAAAATGCACAATTTTAATATATTTTCGAAAATTGTATTTCCTATCGAACTATAAAATAAAAGTTGCTGGTCATCGGGTATTTTTTCGATATGCATTTTTTAATAAGCACAATACCGTTCGAAAACGACGTCTCTGTCGACGTCGCGTCGTAAATATATCTATCAAATAACTTACGGTGTGAGAGTGTAATAACACCATTTAAATATATTTTCGATATTCCACTAGTGGTATAACATTACGTTAATGACGTCATTTACGTCACGTTAATGTACGTTTTCTGACGTAATGTGACGTTATAAGTTATGTAATAAATAGAATCTAACATTCGTTCTCATTCATTATTGAATTTATTAAACTCGTTAGCAAAAATTATATAATGCTCGGCAAAATCCTCGCATTAAATCATTTTGCCAACTCGTTTAATAAATTCAATAATGAATAAATACTCATGTAAGATCCTCTATATACTGTAGAGGATTTTTGTTGGTTTGGAGTGAATATAGGATTTATTTTCATCGAGAAGTGAGAAAACTTATATTTTCACCAGTGCTTTAGAACGAGTGAAAATATTGAGTTTTCTCACTTCCACATGAATTGAATTGAATTTAATTGAATGTTATTTAACGGCTCATCAACACAGTATAGGTTATTTAGAGCCGCCCCAGAATGAATGAATGGTGTTTTACGGCACGGCGACACATAAATAGGCCATATTGTGCGCAAAAACTGACGAAAGATGAAGGATTAATTAAAAAATGAATGTAAATATATCAAGAGAGCCGCCCCAGAGAGAGGGGAAAGATACATAGGAATCCGGGAACCTGCCCTACTCTTATTATCGAATAGATTCCTATGGTTCTTTAACGTGCTCGGAGGATAGACCGATACACGGGACCGCCCGGTTTACGTCCACATCCGACGGACGAGGCTAAGCACTTCCACATGAAAATAAATCCTATATTCACGACAAACCAGTACATATTCTATTTATTATATGAAACTTATGCAGAAAAAAACATAATGCGCCAAAACAATGACGTCAATAACGTCAATAACGTCAGCAACGTCAACAGCGGCATTACATCATTTAAAACTGAGTCTGCTACTTTATCTCTTGGTTATGTTTGTTGCTTCCAAGGGATTCACTTTACATTATTTATACAACAGAGTTCACAACAGTGTGGACATTTTACAAACGATCTGCATAAAATGATCTCGTACAGACGTTCTGTTTAGCTGGTCATTTTTCAGAAAACTGTATTTAATAGAGACTACCTGACACAACACGCATATGATTCCAACAGTTTCTTTCAACTTAAAGGGGCACATGGCAGTCTTGAAGTGTTTGAAATGGGTGTCTCGATTTATATATCCAGTATCAGTTTGACTTTTACCCTGGTTACATTTAAATAAATAATTTTTTAAGTATTCACTATTTCGTCTTATTATACTATAAGTTTTAATATACTATTGGCGCAATAACATCAAAAATTAATAATATGATATGCAAAAACAAACTGCTTAAAACTATTCTTATAATTAATATTAATGATTGAACAAATGCAAGTTATGCAGAAAAACTAGCGGGACGCCGTGATTTTTTTAAAAAAACAAAATCATTATTGTCGTTCAAATGCATTTGTACGTATTAACACTTGAACCGAATCAACGTTGGTCAATCATACGTAGATATATAAAAAGTACCCATTTTATTAAAAAATCATCAAATTATCTCCCTTTAACGTTTCCATAGCATCCATAAAAGAGTATTGCTTGACAAAATGTGAAACTTGAAAAAAACATTGCGTAGGAGAGTGTCATGACATGGGGAGTGTGTATGTACCACGTCTTGCGTTCTGTCACACTTCTGGAATATATAAATATGAACAAGCAAATAATCATGTTCTTACCTTCGGTGTAAATTTACACCCCACTGAGACGTTATTTCACCATAAAATGTCGTTACTAGCACCACATCAACGGGTAACGTATGTACATGAAGATATAGCTGTTAAATCATGAAAAATTTTCTTAAAAATAAGATTTTCCCCTTATTATATAGACAGCAAAACTGGAAATAATAAATGATGTATACACCACCAATAGTCCAAACAAAAGATTTGTTTCAAAAGATCAGTACACAATGGAGTTATCCCCCTTTTTCTTAAACCATGCGTTTTTGGTAAAAACACGTAGAATCTACAAACATTATCTCAATTTGTCCACGACAATATTCTCTATAAGTTGCTTTCGAAAAAAAAAATCACAGAAAAACACATCACCGATTGTTTGTGTAGGTAGCAGCTTTCGATTATCAAAAAATCATCAAATTACCTCCCTTTAACGTTTCTATAGCATCCATAAAAGTGTATTGCTTGACAAAATTTGAAACTGTTTAAAGGAATATTTAGTACTCAGTGAAGTGTGCTTAAAACATCAAACATTGTTTAATTAAAGCGCTGTTCAAGCTCTCCTACGACCTCAAAATCTGGCCTATGGGAATATCAGCAAAATAAAGGGGGTATTTTTTCTTTTTTGGTGAGCATATATAGTTTTGAACTGTACTACTACCATTATACAAATATGAACCAAGCTTAGGTGTTCTACTGCATGCAGAGTCGGAGCCCACGTTCGACTGCATTACGTTACTCCGTATTCATCACAATCAATCACGCGTGGGTTCCGACGATGTACTGCATGTTACTTAGTCACCGAGAAACAGAGCTAAACGCATCAACTAAACGTTGATGTCTTCGTCGCCGCCGCCGATGAAAACCACAACCCCATATATACTAAACCAAATTGCTAAGTATCAACCTAAGAATATGTCTATAATATTCTCATTGTTTTGTGTATTTTTGAGCTTGATTAGATATACGGTTAAACTGCAAAATAACGAGTGTAAATCGTCTGCTCTGATTTCATGAACATATTTTAAAACGTTTAAGTCAACGTGATTTCTTAGAAATAAGTTATAACACTTATACAACTGGGTATATAGGATTTTATTAAGTACTTCGAATTAGTGAAGCTTTCGATGTTCCTAATTCTAAAATGTGCCAGTTAAAATTATTTTGACATCATGTTTTACTAGCATTACCACTACAAATGCGTTTGCAAAGGAAATTTTCGAAATATTTAATGTTAACGCTGAATTACAGTTACTTGAATTTCAAACAATATTCAATGTAAAGGGAGGTAATTTAAGATTATCCATATTTCATTTTTTTATAGACGGCAAGTCTGCGATAAATGGGTATTTTTTTAATGTTTTTTTCTATTATTTCATACCAATTTTAAGAATTTTATATCTTTAAGCGATCTTCGACTCATGTTATGTGTTTTATCAGTACATTTCATGTTTTCATATAAAGGGAGGGTAACTCTCAAAAGATGTAACAATTTAAACAAAAAATAAATGTTTTACAATCTATGGGTCAAAACAAAATACTTATCATATATCTATTCTAAAACATATTTAAAATAAGAAAATTAGTTAAGATACAAAAGTTGATACTTAGCAATTTTGTTCAGTGTATATGCCTTTATCACATAACATGTGGTGTGGAAGTGTAATAACACCATTCAATATTTTCGATATTCCACTAGTGGTATAACATAACGTTAAAGTAACTCAAGCGCCAACATTCGCTATAAAACCGTATTTCCAAACTTTACTCATGTGTTGAGGTTAGAAAATAATGCATATGTGCTTATTAAAACTGTATATTTATCCACTGGTTCGCACATGAGTATGTGTGAAATTAATTTAGAGTTGGTAACTTTTTATTCGAAGCTTCGAACAATAACAAAAGGGCGATGCTTTTGGCTGGCCGGTTTAGATGTTTATATTGTAGTCATAGATTTCGGATTCGCAACATATGTTAGTTTCATATATACCTTATCTTTCGTCGACTTAGAAACGATGTGCATCGATTTTAAAACCTGCCTGTTGTTGACGGGCATGTGACTTTAATGACGTCATGGACGTCACGTTAATGTACGTTTTTTTACGCAATGTGACGTTATAAGTTATGTAATAAATATAATCTAACATTCGTTCTCATTCATTATTGAATTTATTAAACTCGTTAGCAAAAACGATAGCATTATATCGTTTTTGCTAACGAGTTTAATAAATTCAATAATGAATGAGTGCTCATGTAAGATCCTCTAATTATTTTTCTTAGAAAAGGTGAGACAAAAAATGAATAGTTATTGTCGTTCATAAGAAATGCTTCAGAACATTTTCATTACACTCAGTAGACATGTTCGTGTCTATGGCAGTCCAATATACAGTTGTACGAACGTAAACAAGGGAGAGAGCATTTCCATTATATCCAATTTAATCGTTATATGGATACGTTAACAAATGCCGAAACCTGCGGGCGATAAAACCGTGTTTGTATGCTTGAAACAAGAAAAAAAAAATCCCTTTAAATGCTGCCTGACCTGAGGCGTTACTTCGTTTTAGAGTACCTCCACCACATCAATAGCGTTACAGAAAAGACATGATCAAAATACGTCTATAAAGTTATTCTGGATTGTAAAGATACCAAATAAACTCGAAAACATGTCGTAGGGAGTATCATTTACTTCATAGAATAAAGTACAGCACGATTTTTAATGCATTTGACCGGTTGACATTTGCATTTTACTGTGCACTTTATTGTGTTTGAGTAGAAAAAAAGTCATAATTTCCTCGAATGTTTGAAAAAAAGAAACAAATGTTTAGATAACACAACGTTCAGGCTAGTGTTCGTACATGTATGGACCACGTCTTGCGCTATGTCACACTTCTGGAATATATAAATAAGAACAAGCAAATAATAATTTTACTTTTTTTCTCTTATTATATAGACAGCAGAACAGGAAATAATAAATGATGTATATGCCTTTATTTTTCTTAGAAAAGGTGAGACAACAACTGAATAGTTATTGTCGTTCATAAGAAATGCTCCAGAACATTTTCAATAACAATTAATTAGTCGACATGTTCGTGTCTATGACAGCCTAATATACAGTTATACGAACGTAAACAAGGGAGAGAGCATTTCCAACGTATCCATTTTAATCGTTATATGGGTAAGCTAACAAATAGTATGCAACCTGATATTCAAATAAGGCTCTAAAAAATGAGTTATGTCCCCCCAAGAGGGGGCAAAGGTTTTTTGGTATCGTTGGAAAGCTTAGAATGTCTACAATATTTTGCAACTTGTTAGACTTTGTTAGACGCGTCCGTTTCCATGGAAACGATGATCAAAGATGGCCGCCATTGTTTTTTCTGATGTATGACTGTAGCGCATATAAACGGTCATATTGGGTTGAAAATGCATAAAATGTTGAATGTTTCTTTGGGAACTATTGATATAATACAATTGAATCTATTTGATGCATTTTTTTAAATCAATTGCACTACTAACACAAAAAGGGGAGGTAATTTGAAAACTATTTTGTATATTTTAGTGTGTAATACATTAATAATTATTTTTTGTCATTATCTGTCCTGTTTTATTAATCAATTAACTTGAATATAATGAAATATACTCATATAAACAAAATAAGAAAGACGTAATGAAATAAAAGAACATATTCCGACAAAATATGTATAAAAGGGAAGTAATAAAAAAATCAATTTTAAATACAATTTTAGAAAATCCAAAAAAATTAGGTTTTCTTTTCTTAAATGTTCCAATTGTTATAGTATACTGATAGTGTGTATAACTTGACAAAACGAGGCATTGCATTTGTTTCGATTCCATAACTGTGAGCAAAACTTTACAAGCTTCAACCAAACAGTAATTTACAAAGCATTTGAAATTGAACAAATACTTGGGATTGGAGGAGCTATTCTACATTTATTATAGTTTCTGTACATTTTAATATCTAAATTTGTTATTTTACTCCTATCTGAAAGCAATAACACACTGCAAATCAAGACTTATGCATAAGCCATAAGTATGTGCTGTAAATCATTTTTCAGTTAATTATCGTCAGATTCAGATTCTGTTAGAATCAACAATTGTAGAAGTTTCACAATTATGTAGGCATCCACATGATTCGGTACAGGGCATTAGGTTTTTGAAGCATGAACACCGGTTTCCAGAACAGTCTCCTGAGCAATTGCACTTAATTAACTCAAGAATGGCTCTTGGTGCTGGTGGAAGTTTCATCTAGTCTATGGATATTTCTTTACCAGATATTGTCCATCCATGGCCATGTGGACTCGTTACGTCAGGGGTTGAACTTAAGGCATTTTTCCAAATGAAAGCCTGATAGTTTTCTCTTGCTGAATGCCTGCTAGAAAAGTATCAAGCATACTGCCAATCGAATGTCGTCCCTGTAGTCAAATTCTGGAACACCTATATAGAAATGGTCCAGCTACTCCTTCATTTCATTCGATCGACCAGGGAAGGCAACTGGGAATTGCATGTGGCATTCATACGTAGAATGGTCCCCTGGATGTTCGCTTATGATTGCATCAACTACGCCAAGTATTTGCCAGTATATCTCATGGAGATTCAAATGTTAGAAACCAACCACCCTGAAGCTTATGCAACTATTTCAAGCGTTGAATTTGCGGTTTAAAGAAGTTCACATTCATTTGCGCAAGTTGCAAGAGACCAAACGATTGAACAAACACTGAATCGTGCAACCAAAACTCGCGGTGTCATCATTGGCTTCAGTTTGAACAAAAGTGCAGTACAAAAGTGGCTAGTTACAGCTCATGAACGAGCAATGATAAGAGAAAGGTGTTTTTCTATGTCTGGTGTTGATGGTCGTCAAACTCATGAACACAAGGAGGGTTCGTCAACCAGAATCGTAAGAGATTGCAGTGATGTTGTTAAGGTTGTTGAATTAGTCGAGACATTGAAATCTAATCCATACAGCAGCACATCAAATGAACTAATTAACAAGCTTATCATCTGGTGTTGTTGCCGACAAGACTGTGTGTCATGATCTACTGAATGCCAATCAACAAGGTCAGGAAGCGGCAGAAGCATTTGTTAAGACATAATTATCAAATGATGAAAGCTCATTTTATGATCCACTTAAAAAAATGAATTCGAAGACATTTTCCAACTAAGGCAAGAAAAAGCAGGTTAAAGTGGCTAATAAGAATATCATTCTAAGAGCTGATAGAAAATTGTTTTCAAGAATGATTGTGGTGGCTCAGTCTAGAAGTTTGGATCTGAGAAATGTGTTGAAACACTGTCTGGGTCCCATACCTTGGTCGTTGGCAGAGGTTGACGGTTCACACATTAAAACATCAAAGGCCAAGTTAGCTGAGCTGATAGAGAAGGACTCTGAGTATCCTGAGAATATTTCTCCAACTGCTGTCTGGATTATCGATCTGATGGCACTGCTGCAAGATCTATCTGAATTACCCGATACATTCTCCGCATTAGCAGCTCTTGTTCTTGACAGGGTGTTGCCCTACACCAATAGAAATGCAAGGGTTGATATCGTATCTGACCAATACCCTGAAATATCATTAATATGTGAAAAGAGATCGATGAGCTAGTGAAGGTAAGTTCGAAATACAAATCAAGTCTGGTGCTCAGAAAATCCCAAAACAGTGGAAGAAGTTTCTATCTAGTGGCAATAACAAGACTTCCCTTGTAGAGTTCTTCTTCCAGGAGTGGAATAAGCCACAATATGTAGGAAAGCTGGCTGGTCGCTCCCTGTTTTACGCACATGGTCCGAACTGTCATGTTTACAGGGTTGTAAATGATGAAAGTGAAATTGTTTGTGAAGAAATTCCAGAACTACACTCTACCCAGGAAGAGGCAGATACTCGTATGCTGCTGCATGCACTGCGTGCTGCCGAGGCTGGGCATGACAGCATTGTTATAAAGACACCCGACACAGATGTGATGATGCTAGCGTGCCACTTACAGCATAAGATACCGGGTGAATTATTTATTCACACTGGTACAAAGACTCGGACACGATTCATTAACATTGATGAAGTTGCCACGAAACTTGGACCAATGGTGTGTGAGGCTTTACCAGGCCTACACTCATTTAGTGGATGCGATACCAATAGTGCATTTGCTGGTAAGGGTAAAAAGAAGGTATTTGATCTAGTGACGAATGATCAAGAACTATGTAAGTCAATGCAATGTCTAGGTAACGACTTGCCTGTAACAGAGGATGTTTTGTCTGAAACTGAGAAGTTTGCATGTGCCCTTTACAACATGTCTAGTTACACCAGCATAGATGAGACCAGTTACCAAGTGTTTTGTAGCAAAAACCCTCAGAGTAGCTATTTGCCCCCATGCCAAGATGCCTTACAGAAACATTCAGCAAGAGCACACTATCAGGCTTTCATTTGGAAAAATGCCTTAAGTTCAACCCCTGACGTATCGAGTCCACATGGCCATGGATGGACAATATCTGGTAAAGAAATATCCATAGACTGGATGAAACTTCCACCAGCACCAAGAGCCATTCTTGAGTTAATTAAGTGCATTTGCTCAGGAGACTGTTCTGGAAACCGGTGTTCATGCTTCAAAAACCGAATGCCCTGTACCGAATCATGTGGATGCCTACATAATTGTGAAAATTCTACAATTGTTGATTCTAACAGTGATTCAGAATCTGAATCTGACGATAATTAACTGAAAAATGACTAACAACACATATTTATGGCTTATGCATAAGTCTTGATTTGCAGTGTGTTATTGCTTTCAGATAGGAGTAAAACAAACAAATTTAGATCTGTAAAATTGTACAAAACTATAATAAATGTAGAATAGCTCCTCCAATCCCAAGTATTTGTTCAATTTCAAATGCTTTGTAAATTACTGTTTGGTTGAAGCTTGTAAAGTTTTGCTCACAGTTATGGAATCGAAACAAATGCAATGCCTCGTTTTGTCAAGTTATACACACTATCAGTATACTATACAATTGGAACATTAAGAAAAGAAAATCTCATTTTTTTGGATTTTCTAAAATTGTATTCAAAATTGATTTTTTTATTACTTCCCTTTTATACATATTTTGTCGGAATATGTTCTTTTATTTCATTACGTCTTTCTTAATTTGTTTATATGAGTATATTTCATTATATTCAAGTTAATTGATTAATAAAACCTGACAGATAATGACAGAAAATAATTATTAATGTATTACACACTAAAATATACAAAATAGTTTTCAAATTACCTCCCCTTTTTGTGTTAGTAGTGCAATTGATTTAACAAACTGCATGAAATAGATTCAAGTGTATTATATCAACATGTTCCCAAAGAAACATTCAACATTTTATGCATTTTCAACCCAATATGACCGCTTATATGCGCTACAGTCATACAACAGAAAAAAACAACGGCGGCCATCTTTGATCATCGTTACCATGGAAACGGACACGTCTAACAAAGTCTAACAAGTTGCAAAATATTGTAGACATTCTAAGCTTTTCAATGATATCAAAAAGACTTTGCCCACTCTCGGGGGGACATAACTCATTTTTTTCAGGACGCAGGTTGTGTACTAAAATGCCGAATCATGCGGATGATGAAAACGTGCATTAGAAGCATGCACCAGCGCTGCCCATTAAACTATACTGAAAGGAAAAAGAAACCCGACACGGTAATATTGTGTATACTGCACACTTAATTCCATATATTCCAAGAAAATCCCAAGATGTTTCGTGACAAAAAAGATGGCGTTAGTTAGGGTAAGGACACAACTGTGATGTTGTAGACGTTTTTATCACAGTACACGTTTTAACAAGAAATTCATAAATGTTGAAGTTCCTCTTTGAACAACTGAGCCAGTTCAGTACTGTATTTATCGTAAAGAGTTTGCAACATTTTGCATCCTAAGTTTGCGCCAAACGCGTGCTCTATCAATAGTGAAACTTTGCAGGAATACTATTTGCTGTGTTACGTGTTGTTTTAATCTTTTTTTCCGAAAGGAAAGATCTAACGTAGCCATGAACAATTCGATTAACAGCAGCATATTGTACATACAATATATAGCGAAAATTCCCGTGTCGCGTTTCTTTTTCCTTTCAGTATATATTGTTTTCAACAAAAAGAATCAAGTGAATGTAAATATAATTTGTAAACGTTTCTTCCTAAAAACACATTCTCCTCCTTTTGTATATTTTCATAAATAGGTACATTTGCTGGTGAAGGTTGACGTGATAGATGAATCTCTGCTGTCTAGAGACTGTATTGTATACCGTGATGGCCTCCCTTACCCTGGAATCATCGTGGATATCGATGAAGATGAGGTGGAAGCGAAGGTAATGACACCAGTAATGCTAAAATAATTGTAATTAAAAAGAATATTCCAAGGCTGGTAATCCTTGGGACAAGCAATGTAAACAAAGGTGGGTGTGACTTTTGATTTGTCCTTTTTCCAAAAAAAAACACCAAAAAAAAAGAAAGAAAAAAAGGCTTTATTTGAAAAATCGGTGGGGGTGGGGTGGTGGGAGTGGAGGGGCGGGGAGTGGCGGGGAGTGGGCGGGGAAGGGGGAATGCTAGCCACATAGTAAATATGAAATGCTATTCCACGTAGTAAATCGGGAAGTGCTGTTCCACGTAGTAATGTTAATACTTTGCTCACCAACCGGAGTTGCCCCAGATCAACACTTTATTTGAAGCCAGCGACTTTTCTCCTGTGGAAGAATGCGAATTACTCGTCCATCGTCAAAATATGACGAGTTTTGACGAATTAATACAAAATAAACCAAAACGATTGTTAATCACATGCTATGTTTCGTACATGCAATGAATTTATACAAAATATGCTAGAGGATCACGCTCAAAAAGAGCTTGTTAAGATGAACATGAGCTTGTGTCAACGCTACAGAGCTTGTGCCAATGAATGAATCTAGTATACCATACGTGCATATACTGTTATATTGACAGTTGCATCCGTTATATATTACTTAAAATATATATTTCCACACAATAGGCGACGGAATAGGATTTGACAGTTGGGGCCAATGTATCTTTTGCCAGAACCACCCAGCCAATGCTTTGAGAAAAATTCGTTAAGAGTACATTTAAGTCTATGAAGTTGTATGTGTTTGGTAAACAATGGGAGGTTTATAGTTAGGCCGTGGACCCCACCGACACATCATATACATTCATCGTATACATTCATAACATTCTGAAGGAGAACTTTTTTCTTTTCTTTTTTTGTCATTTTTAGCTCTACTGGCCAAGGGCCAGCAGAGCTTATGGGATGGTGTGTTGTCCGTCTTCCGTCGTCCGTCGTCCGTCGTCCGTCCGTCCGTCGTCCGTCCGTTAACTTTTGCTTGTGTTCACTCTAGAGGCCACATTTCTGATGCAATCATCATGAAACTTTGTCAGAATGTTTGTCTCAATGAAATCTCGGTCAAGTTCGAAAATGGGTCATGTGGGGTCAAAAACTAGGTCACTAGGTCAAATATTGGAAAAACCTTGTGTACACTCTAAAGGCCATATTTTTGACCCGAGCTTGATGCAACTTTGTCAGAATGTTTGTCTTAATTATATCTTGGTCAAGTTTGAAAATGGGTCGCATGGGGTTAAAAACTAGGTCACTAGGTCAAATACTTGAAAAACCTTGTGTACACTCTAGAAGCCGTATTTCTGATCCAATCTTGATGAAACTTTGTCAAAATGTTTGTCTTAATTATATCTTGGTCAAGTTCAAAATGGGTCACATGGTTTTAAAAACTAGGTCACTAGGTCAAACTTTGGAAAAACCGTGTGTACACTCTAGAGGCCATATTTTTGACCTGATCTTGATGAAACTTTGTCAGAATGTTTGTCTTAATGAAATCTCGGTCAAGTTCAAAAATGGGTCATGTGGGGTCAAAAACTAGGTCACTAGGTCAAATACTTGAAAAAACTTGTGTACACTCTAGAGGTCATATTTGTTACCCAATCTTGATGAAACTTTGTCAAATTGTTTATCTCAATTATATCTTGATCAAGTTCGAAAATGGGTCACATGAAGTTAAAAACTAGGTCACTAGGTCAAATATTGGAAAAACCTTGTGTAGACTCAAGAGGCCATATTTTTGACCCGAGCTTGATGCAACTTTGTCAGAATGTTTATCTTAATTGTTTGTCTCAATGAAATCTCGGTCAAATTCGAAAATGGGTCATGTGGGGTCAAAAACTAGGTCACTAGGTCAAATATTGGAAAACCTTGTGTACACTCTAAGAGGCCATATTTTTGACCCGAGCTTGATGCATTTGTCAGAATGTTTGTCTTAATTATATCTTGGTCAGGTTTGAAAATGGGTCACATGGGGTTAAAAAATAGGTCACTAGGTCAAATACTTGAAAAACCTTGTGTACACTCTAGAAGCCGTATTTCTGACCCAATCTTGATGAAACTTTGTCAAAATGTTTGTCTTAATTATATCTTGGTCAAGTTCAAAAATGGGTCACATGGTGTTAAAAACTAGGTCACTAGGTCAAATATTGGAAAAACCGTGTGTACACTCTTTGTCAAAATGTTTGTCTTAATTATATCTTGGTCAAGTTCAAAAATGGGTTACATGGTGTTAAAAACTAGGTCACTAGGTCAAACTTTGGAAAAACCGTGTGTACACTCTAGAGGCCATATTTTTTACCCGATCTTGATGCAACTTTGTCAGAATGTTTGTCTTAATTATATCTTGGTCAAGTTTGAAAATGGGTCACATGGGGTTAAAAACTAGGTCACTAGGTCAAATACTTGAAAAACCTTGTGTACACTCTAGAAGCCGTATTTCTGACCCAATCTTGATGAAACTTTGTCAAAATGTTTGTCTTAATTATATCTTGGTCAAGTTCAAAAATGGGTCACATGGTGTTAAAAACTAGGTCACTAGGTCAAACTTTGGAAAAACCGTGTGTACACTCTAGAGGCCATATTTTTGACCCGATCTTGATGCAGTTTTGTCAGAATATTTGTCTCAATTATAGCTTGCTAAAGTTCGAAAATGGGTCACACAGGGTCAAAAACTAGGTCACTAGTACACTCTAGAGGCCATATTTCTGACCCGATCTTGATGAAACTTTGTCGAAATGTTGTCTTAATTATATTTTGGTCAAGTTCGAAAATGGGTCCCATGGGGTCAAAAACTAGGTCACTAGGTCAAATACTTGAAAAACCTTGTGTACACTCTAGACACCATGTAGTACGACTCGATTCATCAATGGTATAACAGCCAGTAGAGCGTTCACAGGCCCTCTTGGGCCTCTTGTTTTTATATAATTTTATATGCATGTGGGATTTTGTTTTAAAATAAAATTGTCCCCCTCTCCCAGGAATTGAAACGTTTCCACAACACTGCACACGTATTTTGTACTTCAAACGAACAATGTCCGTATGTAAAGCAGATACGAGGGTGCTTCAAAAAGTTCTGTCACTAGGCATATATCCTTTGAACTGGATATTACACTGAGATAAAGTAATGTATTTATAGTACTACTGGGTTCGCTGTCTTAAATTCCACAACAAAAATGAAAAATTGCCGGTTATTTATACCCCTGAATTACCTCCCCCTACCACACCTTTTGGATACTGGCATCTCTGAAAAGTCCTGGTTACAAAACGTTGTAAAACTTATTTGAATAAGTCTATGCTTTTAAATTTTCTTGTACGCCATCTGTTGTTATTCACCCATAATCCCTGAAAATGATTGTCGAGAATTCGGAAAGGTCTTGCTGCAAACCAGATATGAGTGAATGCATATCCCTTAATTTTAGCAGAAATAACACTGATTTTCTTAATTTTGTTTACGGAAATGTTATAATATCTTTTAAATGTCGTAATTATTCTCATAGTATTAATATGTTTTCATATTTGTTTACAAATCATAGTCCTTCAGTGTTTAAATTTCATATTCAACACATTATTGTAGAATTTTGTACAATGTTTAGAGAAATTATTGATCATCCAAAAACCTGTTTCAGAAGATTGCCCTTCCATTTAAGGTCCATTTATCATTAAATTAATGTTACACGTTAGCTTAAAATGTTAATTTCTAAGACAATGCCCTTTCATCTACCATGCTTAAATTCTGAATCTTGTAATGCACAGATATAACTTGTAATGTACGAGAAATTTCAAAGGTCTTCGACAAGTACTTAAAGAAAAACAGGCATTTAAAAAAGTAACAGTTAACAAACCTGAAAAAAACTCAGGACGAAAATGCCTCAGTGTGTATAAGTGATGTGTATTAAATGTTCCATAACTTTCGTCATACAAAAGATACAGCATTGATTTTACCATCAATGGAATGGTATTGAAACTCTCGTTCATTTGGTTTCAAACACCAACACTCACAACGAGCACATAATTGTTAAAACGCGTTAGTGACAGAACTTTTTGAATGACCCTCGTATATTGAGCATAAGCAGATATACATGTCTGGTTTTTATTCGGTGAAAACCCAAAATCCAAAATAAGTAATAAAATCGTGAATTTGAAAAAAAAAAGATTTAGTTATTGTTTAACTAAGCTGGGACTTCATTTTTTTGTTTTTGTTTCTGATGCTCACTTGATATGCATTAGCGCATTAGGTTGTGATCATAATAAACGTTTGGCAAGTATTACCCGCGCATGTAATGGAGTTTAATCTCCCGGAGCGGACAAGCAAAACTAATTTTGGATTCTGGTGGCAGTACTTTTTTCTTGCCAATATGTAGATCAGTCTCGTTCTTGGAGCCTGACATATATCCACCGAATAACCTTTTACCCAACCAGATGGAACGTCGTCACTGTTAAACCATTTCACAACGTCGAGAAATAACAAAAATGCTACATTATCTAATGGAAAGTTCCTGCAACTAATCGGGGGATCGGGGGAATATGAGAAGCTCACTCTGAAATGTTTGTTCAGCCAGTTTATCTAAAACATCATCGAAGATTTCATGAATATCATTATCAAAGTTTGAACCGTTCGAATCAAATACCATATCAATTTGTTCATTTCCCACAGTTGCGCTTTTCTCATCATCAATTTGCTGGGCGTCTCCATAAAAATAGGTCTCATCTCATCATCAATTTGCTGGGCGTCTCCATAAATATAGGTCTCATCTCATCATGATCAATTTCTGCGTCTGATTCATGTTTACCCTTTTTCTCGACAAATAAACTATCAGTTCATACCTTAAATGTCTTCTGGATTTTGTTGTTGAGTAACCCCGTTGAGCATCTATCCATTTTGTTGGAGTTTTAACTTTGCTTTGAATTGGAGATAAATATGTTGTCTTTTCGTGTAAAGGAGATTTGAAAGGAGATTTAGCTTTGCTGCTGTTAAGTCATGTTCTTTTTGTTATTTGTGTACCTCTTTTATGTTTCATAGGAGTACCAGTGTTTAATGGCAGAACACATTCGAGCTGGGATTTAATCGTTCTAGTAGCATAATGCTTTAAAAAGAACATGTTTTATAAAGTTTTAAAATAAAAGTATTGAACTGTAAATGTGCAGTATATTAGTTCTAGCACACAGGTACTTTCGGAATCACCCGTTTGTTCTTAGTTAATGTGTTAAACACACAAAACAATTGTGCCTTTATGGCTTTAAAATGTATATTAATACGAGCATGAATTAAGCATGAGGTACGAAACAGTTTCATTCATTGGCACACGCTCCATAGCGTTGACACCACTCTTGTTCATTGTGACGAGCTCATTTTGAAACTGATGCATAAATCATCCTTACAGCGTGATCCTCCAGCATATTTTGTATAAATTCATTGCATGTACGAAACTTCGCTTGAGATTAACAATCGTTTTGGTTTATTTTGCATTAATTCGTCAAAACTCGTCATATATTGTCGGTGCACGAGTAAACACACCGCATTCTTTCACAGAATACAAGTCGCTGGCTTCAAATATTTAGCATTATTCTGGAGTAACTCCGGCTTGTGAGCAAAGTATTAGCATTACTACGTGGAATAGCATTCCCCGATTTTTCAAATATTGCCTTTTGTTTTAGAAAAAAAATAATATCAAAACATAATCACTTTTGTTTACACTTTTTCACCATTGTCACCTTCACGTATGGCTCCGTTTGGCGCTTGTCTCAATGATTACCAGCCGTGTTTGGAGAGTCTAAAGTATGATTATTCATATAATGTATGTTCAAACATAATTGTCAAAAAAGTTGCAACCCTGAAAAACAAACGATTTACACGTGAAACTTAATGCATCGAAATATCTTTATACACATGTACACAACAAATTGAAACATCCAAGGAAAAAAAGTATTTGTTTTCTTTGTATATTCTCAGGTAATGAGCAAAATTGAGACGAACCGATTATTCTGGGCGCTGCTTGAGGGTAGGCTGTGGTATAGGAGAGAACAGGTTGTTACCTTGTTGGAAACACCACCCCAACCTGTCACAGAACGACATCACCAAATACACCCGGCTTTGTGGCTTTTGACTGAAAATGAACTCAAACGTTAAGTGGCACTTAAAGTCTTTAAACTGAATTAAATGAGCCAGTCAGTTCAGTGTAATTTGTTCTAGTAGTTACAATTTGTTCTAATAAAGTTATAAATTGTTATAAAGTGTTAATATGAGTATTTCAATTATTTATGTCATTTTCGTAACGAAATGTCATTACCATAGTAGGTGTTTAAAAAGAGGCTACTACGTTAATCTGTTAATACTATACCATTGCATTTTTATTGTTAAAGGTCACTTTGATTGTTTAATTAATTTATATGGGTTTTATTCGTTTGCACTGAAGAAATTCAGAGGTTTCTTTTGTTACAATATATAAATGTATGCACACTATAAATTTATGCACACACACATTTACAAGTTATTCTATAAAATATGGCTCATGCAAACTTAATACACAAATAGAAAGTCAATGTTATAATAAAATATAATACATTAATGTTAATGAACATGTTGTTAATGAACATGTTAATGAGTTCTTGTTTTATTTTTATTAACTATTGATAATGTATTGTCGTTGTGGTAATGACACACTTCAAAGTTTTGTTATTAGATATAAAAATATCAATTTAAAATCACTGCCGATCATTGGACTGGTTCAATGAAAGTCTATTTTAGAACAAAACTCCTGGACAGACTTCAGCGAATCTTGATGAGCACCAAGCCTAGTTGCGCATATCATCCCGTGTTCAGGTTGAATGTTTTTTTTTCTTCAGAGTTGCGGCCCTTTAAAGGTTTTAGTACACTAACTTTGTACAGATTAGTTCTCCTGAAGCCCTAGCGGGATTTCAGTGAAACTTTGCAGGAATGATCAGTACCAAGCTTAGTTGCGAATATCGTTCCTCAACCACCATTCGGCTTTCAACGAATATTGGTTGCGCCAGGGAGTTGCGTATATCACTGTCGTGTTCCAGTTGAATGAATTATGGTCCTTGATTTTCTGAAATATACTGTAAGTTGCCTGCTTTTAACGAAATATAGGTCACGTCCGGTCTCCGCTACGACATGCGTATCGTGCTTCTTTCTTGCAGGATTTTCACCAAACTTCACCCGAATGTTTTTTATATGCATCTAACATCATGTACACAATTTCTTCGGGTCGCTGTGACCTACTTTCGACCAAATTCAGGTCACGTCTGGTCTCCGCTACTACATGCTTATCTTGCTTCTTTCCTGCAGGATTTTCACCAAACTTCACCAGAATGTTCTTTATATGCATCTAACATCTTATGCAAATTCCAGGTCGTTGCGCTTTAGTCTGGAACCCTCACACCGCTAAATCAAAGAACAAACTGGAAATTTTCCAGAGGAGAACGGCTAGTTACACAACCAACTGGTACCGGAATACCTGCAGCGTTAACTGGTACCGCAATACCTGCAGCGTCAACTGGTACCGGAATACCTAAACGTTAACTGGTACCGGAATACCTAAACGTTAACTGGTACCGGAATACCTAAACGTTAACTGGTACCGGAATACCTAAACGTTAACTGGTACCGGAATACCTGCAGCGTCAACTGGTACCGGAATACCTGCAGCGTTAACTAGTACCGGAATACCTAAACGTTAACCGGTACCGGAATACCTGCAGCGTCAACTGGTACCGGAATACCTGCAGCGTCAACTGGTACCGGAATACCTGCAGCGTCACAGAGATGCTTGAGGACCTAAACTGTCAAACAGTTGAATTCAGGCGAGAAAAAATACAACTTGCCCTGCTCTTCAAAGTCATCAACATCTGCATACACTTTCAACTTCAGCTTAAATTCTCTTGGGCAAGACACTTTCCCATAGCCCCGTCCGTCGGATGGGGACGTAAACCGGGCGGTCCCGTGTATCGGTCTATCCTCCGAGCACGTTAAAGAACCATAGGAATCTATTTGATAATAAGAGTAGGGCAGGTTCCCGGATTCCTATGTAGCCTTCCCCTCTCTCTGGGGCGGCTCTAAATAACCTATACTGTGTTGATGAGCCGTTAAACAACATTCAATTCAATTAATTTCAGCTTAAATTCTTCCCCCGTACCTGTATAGAAATCCTTGTCAGCCATAGTGGCTGAGGCTCCCGACTTGATATCCTTTAAGCGGGAGTTATCCTCCCTTAAATTCTAAGGTGCCAAGTTATTTGAAAATCCGTCCAGGAACGGACACGATTTGACCTTTACCTCTAAGTGTGACCTTGACCTTGGAGCGACGGACCTGGATTTTGTGCGCGACACGTCTGGTTATGGTGAACACTTGTGCCATGTTATTTGAAAATCCGTCCTGGAATGCCAGTCTTATTGACCGGACACGATTTGACCTTTGACCTGTAAGTGTGACCTTGATCTTAGAGGCACGGACCTGGATTGTGTGCGCGACACGTCGTCTTTTCAGGTAGGCCTGGACTTCAAGATGGCCACCACAGCTAAAAATTGATTTTAAAAGTGCTTTGTGGTGACCACGTGTTATTGATTTGCTTTACCAAAAATACCTACTGGATAGCATGAAGTTAATTTGTCCTGAACATTTATTTATTTTTGATTTGACGTCAAACACGGCCACCAGCAGCCATCTTTATTATCACAGAGTTACATAGGATAAACTCGTGCCAACTACTCCTCTGAAACTACTTGAAGGATTTTCATGAACATTTACAGGAATGTTACGCTTGTTGCAAAAAAAGATTTTACTCTGACAGATGTTAGGGCTGCTTGTACGCCAAACATTCCTCCTCCAAACATCGTCACAAAAAAACTTGCATTGTTTAACGATTAACAAACACTACCCCTTCAAATAATGACAAACATAAAAAGTATGATACCATTCCAAGATCTAGCTGTTCAGATCTTCAGGAGAACGTTTTGAACAACGTCATGGACGATTTTCTTTATATTTTTCAAAAAAAACACAAAGTCACATAACTCCGCCCATTTTTTTTAAAAAACTAAACGTCCTGAAATATTCGCTACTAAACATAATAATGATACTTCCTATAAAGTTTCATGGATATCAGATAATGATTAGCGCTCAATTAGTACTTCTTTCCCGATATAATGTTCCAAGTTTTGGTGTAAATATGCGCTACTAGACATCATACTGATACTTCCTATAAAGTTTCATGAAAATCGGATGAAAAATGTAGGAGGACTTAAGCGGACAAGAAAACGGGACAGACGGACATACATACGGACAGAACGGCAACTATATGCTCCCCCGAAAATTTCGGGGAGCTTAAAACATGGCTTAGTAAAACCCACAGAACGCTGGTCTTTCAAGAAAAGATGACAGTGAGTTACACTCTGATTTAAATGCTGTGGTTGCGGAATGGATATGGAATTAAAGACAAGTGTGTTGTCCTAGGTATCGGCAGGACCCGTATATACTGAGTCCCTGGTATCGGCAAGTGTGTGATAATGATTATTTAAAGACTTCAAGCCATGCCCATCATATGGCCGAAAGGAAGAATTTCACTATAGATTCACAGGTTTACTTCCCAACAGTAGTATAGATACTGGGGTTACCAGCACAGTTTCCTTCCTCGCGACAAAAGCAATCAAACAGTTATCAAGTTGTCTCCAGTTGCCCTTAACACAAACATTTACAAACGCCAAATGACGATGCCATGCTTGCTGCCAGACCCCCACACACCTATACAAACTGCTTGATTGCCCTTCGCTTAGGAAGAACGTTACCAGTACCCCCAGTATCTATTAATTTTGTAAATAACTAAAACATTTGCAATTCATTAAGCAAAGTCAGACGGAAAACGGACAGTAGTCTTCATCATCGCTCTGCATATCATTTTTTACCATGGAGTATTTTATTTTCCTACACTTTGCTATTTTGTATTTCAGTTCAAGAAGCTCTTCTCTGTTTTTAACTAGCTCACGTTCAGAATTATCTATTTCAATCAGCAATCGTATTTTTTTGGTGTCCGTAAAATCATCGCGGACTACTTCATATCCTACTTCGAGTTGCTTACCTCTCATCAATTCTTTCCTATATTTATCTTTTAAATGGTTAGGTTTTCTGTAAACCTTTTCTAACTTTTCTTGTTCCATTATATATAATAATAATATAAATAATTATTTTTAAACCCTTATTTAATATTTTCAATATCCTTGAATGGGACCCAACTATTGAAATCCTCATTGTAACCCTTCCATTTAATCAATGCTTGTTTCTTTTTTGTAATCACGTCGTTTTACTTTTTCAATCCTGAATATTTCTTGCTTTGCTTTTATCATTTCTAATTCATAAAAGCTTCCTTCAATGTTTTCGTTGTTTAAATCTTTTATTTTGTATGTCACAGGATTTGTGTTTTGAATTTTATCAATAACAAACATTTCTTCAGTCCAATTTGGGGTATAACCTTTCTCAAACGTTCTTTTATATTTGCTGATTCCAACATCATCTCCTATTTTAAACTTTGGCTTAATTTGATTACTTCTCATTTTCCCATACAAGTTGAAATACACCATTACTTTATTCTTTTCATCAATTGCTTCAGTCGATGTCATTTTAATACTCCGATGTTTTGTGTTATTATACTTGTCAACCATTTCTTGCAACACGTCTAAATATGTATTTGTATTGTTAGCTGTAAAATATTTCCACATCTTTTCTTTTAATGTCCGGTTAAATCGTTCAATTACTACAGCTTTTCCGAAATTAAACGTGTGATACATTTCGATATTATTATCTACAAGGAATTGCTTAAACGTCTTGATAGTATGTCATAATGTGTTAACCTTCTTTAAATAAAGAATTTATTATTATTTATTTATTATTATTTATTATTATTATTATTGTCTTGTTATAAAACTCCACACCTTGATCACCCCACGACAATTTACACTGTCTTCCTGTACTGATTATCTGTTGAAACGCTTTGGTAATTTCTGTAACCCAAGCAAATTTGCTAAACACATCAATAACAGTAAGCAAGTATTTAGTACCTTTATTATACTTTGAAAACGATTGCATATCAACCACATCAGCAGACCATATTTTATCAATTTCATTAACAATCACACGGCGTTGAGTGAACTTTCTTCGTATAGGCTTATGAAGTTCATCTGCTAACTTGTCAGTCCATTTCAACGCCTTTTCTAGTTTTTTGAGTTTCCAAGACCAAGTTTATATTTTGTACTAATAACTGGTTTTACTATCAAATTTTTAGCAATCTTTTCTCCAACAGTTTTTGACTTACTTTTTTTTAAACCGGCCAACACGTTTTTATCACACACTGATTTATTACTAGGATTTTCGTCATAACAATAATCATGATCTTTGCAAACAGCATCTTATTCATTTACCTGTTCTCCGCTATCAAGTGGATTACCAGGACCGCAATATTTATAACCAGGAAGTGTTAATCCCTTTTTAGGTAACAGAGGAAGCATAGCTTTATGAATATCAATATTACCACCTTTTGTGTTTTTAACAAACTTTGTTTTAGTAATATCACAAGATGCACAAGTTGCTCTTAACATTTTTCTACCATTTTTTGCTAAAACTCACCCCGCACTTGCAATTAGTACTGTTATTCATTCGAACTTTGGAGATCGCTGAGCCCGATACTTATATTTAGTTATCGGTGGTACATTTTCAATTCCTTTTGTTTTCTTACTTCATTTTTTATTCGGTGGTTCCACTACTCCGGCCGATAAAAAGCTCTGGGTATTGTTTAACCACTTATAGGATATGTTGTCTGCTTTTTAATTTAGATATGCAGGCTTCATAACCGCTGCTCCCATCTAAATTCCATTATGTTTATTTCGCTCTTCGGGGCATTTAATTTTATTAGGTACTGGGACCATACGCCGTACGACATGGGGAAGCATACAACTCCATGTCCACCGCCGTATGCATCCCATTTTCGGGATGGTTAACATTGTGTACTATTGGTTTTATGAATATTGAGTTCTGCTCAAGCCGGGGCTAGAGGGCGTGAGCGGTAGCTAGCATATTTCACTACCGCTCATGAACAGTCTCAATCAAACCGAGATTGCAATATTTCGTATGTGTCGTGCTCGGCCGTTTCCAAAGGTCCATTATCATACTCTTTTTTTTAGGATCAACATATTCAGTAACTTTTTTTTCTTTTTTGAAATAACTCATATATAATATAATTAGATTAAACTTCGTTTGCAAAATATGATTTTATAATGTTTTCATTTTCTATTGGTTTGTATGGTTTTAATATTGTATAAAGAATATCGTACACTCTGTTTCCTTCTTGCAATTTTTTAATGAAGAATAAACAGAAATATCCACATAGAACACTTGTTTTATCTTGATACTGAATAGTGTTGTATTTTATATTAGGTATATACGCCAGAACTTCTTTTGGTGGGCTCAGACCAAACGGATCGAAGTAATAATTATTATAGTAACAAGTCCAGTGTGTACCAGGTCCAGTGTGATCATCCAGATTAATAATATCATGTTTTTGTTTATTTTGTGTTGTTGGTAATTTGTTTTTGCTGTACACCCCACTGACTTTCTGTATACCTAGCTGCTTAACCCATTTTATTATATCTAAGTTAGAGATAGGTTCATTTTTAAATAATATTTTTTTTTTACAAATGGGATACTTCTATATGGTCTAATTGGTGAGTCTACTTGTAAACCATTTCCATAATCAACTCTTAGTCCTTGTCTTCTTCTATCTTCTTGCAAACCTTTTCCAGTTAAGCCGCTAATAAGAGATCCGATCAACGCAATTCCTAATGATGCAAGAAGCCCAAGAAATCCCCCGTCCTGCTGTTGTTTTTTGTTAGTTTACCAGGGCAGCGACCTTTTGACTTTGCTATTTTATTTGATGCGAGAAGTGTTTGTTTTTATCACTAGGAACTGTCTTGCTGTTTTTTATCACTGGGAACAGTTACCGTTTTAGGAACAATTACCGTTTTATTACTAGAAGCACATGCCAGTACGTCTTGGAGTTGTTTTTTTGTTAGTTTAATAGTGCAGCAGCCTTTTGACTTTGCTATTTTGTTTTTTTGTGCAAGTGTTAATTTGATTTTAAAAGTGTTTGTTTTTTATCAGCAGGAACAGTTACCATTCCATTTCCAAATATTTTACCAATTCCAGTACTTCTAGACCGCTATGTGCTCCTGTTGCTAAAGGTCCTAATATCTTTGGAGCAAATCTAGTAACTGTTGGTAATATTGTTTTAGTTAACAAACCAGCTAATGCACATAAAAAGCCTCCATATTTAGACTGAGACCTCATTTGTGATTTTGATATACTTATATATGATCCCCGTCCATTAGATTAATATTGTTAATCTGGGTAGCTGTCAGCGACAAGGGGAAATTCCCAGTTAGTTGGTTATTTTTTAATCTGAGTGTCATTCACTCTTGTTCTCATAAGCCCTCGCTAAACTCTGTTTCTGGCCATCTGATAAATTTACTGAATAATTTACGTAAGTCATATATATTATAAGTTAGAGTAAACAATAACCAATTCAATTCCGATAGCATCAATAACTACATCTTCTTCATAGAGAACCAGAGCATAACTTTTATAAGGAGCCCCCGGGGGTATATTTAGTTTATATCTCAAACTTAGTTGTTTCGGATCAATACTGACTTCATTTTCCTTGTAACTCAAATAAAAATGTATCATTCCGAAAAGAGTTTTAAAATTACCCACGTTTAGTAAAGTTCCAGTGTTTTTATCATTTTGCTTGTAAGAATAATTAATAACATCTCTGAATATTCTTATGATATTAGCATAACTGTATTCGGTTTCTGGATAATAAACTCCATTTCCAACTTCCAATCTAGCTGATTGTAAATAACAATTAGTATCAGCAGCATTTACCTTAAACGTATCCAGAAAATGAGGATTTTGTGTTTGAGAAGAACTCTTGTCTGACCTTTGCAAATACACAAACACAAGTTTGGGATTTTTAACACCAGCCGTTAGTCTAAATACGGATTCAATTAGTTGAGAACTTCCGCTTTCTTGTATCATTTCACGAAGATAAGTCCATCTTGTTGATGTCATATGATTTGTCATTACGTAACTTAAACCATCTGAGTTAAATATCATTCTGGGTATCCACAAAACTGATTTATTTATAACTACTCGACCATCATCACCACCAGCTTTGAAAATTAGCACATTATCATCTGTCAGTTGCAAGCTGATTTGAATCTGACTAGGAGGAAGCATGTTCGTTTCCAAACCTCCAAAGAAGGAATATTTATTTAAAGGGATTATAGAGTCAACCTTTTGATTAGTTATGATTAAAGCATGACGAGCAGTAAATCCTAGGTTATAACCGGCTTGATTATCTCGAGATTCTGCCACAGCCGTGGTATCTAAATAAACGTATTCATTTGTTCCGGTTGTCTTTACATAATCGTCAGAAATTTCAAGCAAGCTTTTGACATTAACAAATCTGTGAAGATTATTTCCATCGTAAACTATTTTTCCATTTTGCTTTACTTGCATTTGATCAATCAGTGAAGCTACATCGTTAATTAGAGCAATTTCATCGGCGGCTGCAAAAGCAGCTCCATCGAGAAGCTTGTTTACTTGAAAACTGATTTCAAAATATGCGTTATACCAATCAAAGTAAGAACTTCTGTCATTTAACGAAAATTGAGAATAAAGTTATCCGAAAAAGACTTGAAAAAGGAGCTAGTCGTGATTTATACAAAGAAATATTTAAACCTGTAACTAGCGAAATAAAAAGTCAGTCAGAACAGCTAACTGAGCAGTTAGCTTCTCTTCCAAAAATAAGTCAGCAATTAGCCGCTCTTCCGGCAGCAATAGGCGAGGAAGTACAAGAACAAGGGGCATACCGGGGAATACCCCAGTTATTTGATGAAGAACCTCGTAAACCAACTACTGGTAATCTAGATGCTAAAATCGATAAAGAAGGGATAGATACGTATGACTTACCCTTACCTTCGAGTGTAGCTGGAGATAACTCAAAATGATATATAGGGTCCTATAGAAACCACAGCGTCCGAACGCAATGGCATCGTAGGTCCGCACTGTACTGCAAACAAGGACTTGAAACTACAATGAAAGAGACAAAAAACAACAGAAAGTGTGGTGAAGACAGGGTTCAAAACTTGGAAGCATACTCGAAAAGGTTGGTGAGATTATTCAACAAAAAGGTCGCGATAGGGCTGTTCTTACTTACCAAATTAAAAAAAGAAAAGGATGCAACCACGAGAGATCAATACAAACAAGTTCAAAAAACTTTGGAAAACGAGTCAAAAGCTTTAAAACATTATAGAGAAAGAACTGATGCACTGCTTCTGCATAGTGAAGTCTTTTCAGGCAAGGGATTACAACAAAATAAAAATTCCTACAAAGTCGACAAAGATGGCCACTATGGAATGTTATAAATTGATTTACCTAAGCTTGTTGGTAATCACAAACTTATTGCCAAACAAGGAGAAGCAGTTGTGTTAGACCTAAAAGTAGACGATGATTTTATAGACTTGATAACAAAGCGTTAAAATAATAAAAAAAAAATATTCAAAACTATCTCAAAATGCTTTCAAGAAACTAACAGAATTATCTGATTTACCGATTCATAAAGGTTCTTCAAAGTTCAAAAAGATTTTAGGAGGTTGTGCTGATGTTGAATATTACAATAGTCCTAATGATTTGGCTAATCATCTGGAGTTAGTATGCGGAAATATCAAATCAGGAAATAATAGTCCACAGCTAATAAATAAAGGTATTAGCATAATCGATGAATTATTAAAAATAGGTGAAATATCACCCAAAGAACATGAGCAACTATTTTCTGAATATCTTAATTAAATTATTGTCTAACTGTAATTATACATGAGAACCAAAGAATAATTAACTGATCAATTAACGCGACTTGTAGCTGCATACAGACGCAGTTATAAATTGTGCGGTATTATAAACACAATATTACAGATTACCAGCGGGCTGCCATATTAGCATTGGTTCCGGCAATTCCTGTTTTCGTGACTGCAGTTGGTGCAGCTCCTCCAATAGTTGCTGTTTTAACAAGTAAAACAAGAATAGCAGAAAAAAAGACTTTGTTAAAAACACATCATAGGAGTTTTAAACAACATCTATCATATGTCCAAACAACAACAGGACTAGACAATGATGAAGAGGTAATTAGGATTACCTTTAATAAAATATTAGAGATTCAAAAGAATGATAACTTTACAGAACCTCTGGAAATGTGTATGAACAAATTTAAGTTAAACGGTCATGGCATCCAGTCGTAATTCTTTTTCAACTTGTTTCCATATCCTATCATACTTTTCTCTGGTAGATTTTGTTTTCATCGGTTTTGTTTCTTTTTCTATTTTTAATATTTTAAATATTTTCTGAAAAATGTATTCAAATTTGATTGATCTTTTTCGACCTTCTATTCTATCCAAAACCTTTGTAATTTGTAAAACAAATCTTCAAATCTTTGTCTATTTTTAGAAGACAAATCATATACTAGCAAGTATTTATCTAAATGGTACTTTCTGTGGTAAATAGTTTTCGTTCGGTTGTAGTTATAACCTATAATGAGATTATAACCATTGTGAGTGCCACAATTAAGGCAAACACGCTCGTTATCGAAAACTTCACAAGTATTATTACAATTCACGCATACGTAAGTACACTATTTACAAAGCTTCTTTTTATTAGTTATGTCAAATAAGATGCAATCTGTGCACACCCCAGGAGGATCAATAATATCTAAAACTCTTTTATAATATTTGCAATTCATTATATTATAATATAGCATTATATATTTAAATATAGGCTTGAAGAAATATTATCTTATGTAATATTATAATGAGGCAAGTAGAAAAGAAAATCAAAAACTTTAAGGAAGATCAAATGACATATGCCCAAACGGTTGATTTTGAAGATGTGAATAAACTTGACAAAGAGTTAATAGTTTTTACAAACTTTCAAGATCTGACTGAACGAATTTTAACAATGACACAACAACTACAATTACCATGGAAAATAAAAAAAAAGCAGATAGAAACAAGCTGCATGCTTTTTGTAAAAAAAAAATTGCAGAGGCAACTAACATTCTTTCAACCGAGTCTGCTTTTATTCCTTCCTACAGCATTTTGTTAGAGAAAGGAATTTATATCATTATGTACGGATAAATAAAAAATATATAGTCTAACCAGAGAATAAAAATTTTACTTCAAAATAATTAAATAAAATAAATATAGGCTTAAAAATATAATCTCATGTAATATTATATAATGAGTATCCGAGAAATTGAAACATCCCCAAAACAGTATAGCAAGGTTTTTAAAGTAAATGTTGTCAGTAATGATCCGCTCAGACAACTACAAAAAACACAATCAAGTGTTGTGAAATTTCTTAAAAAAAATAACTAAGAAAAACTGGTGGCTTTGAATTAAGTGCTAATATAAAACTTACTTTAACAAAAGGAGTACCAGATGACAAAGGAAAAGGTTGGGTAACCACATACAAAACAGCTTACTTTTAATTCTAAAGTGGCAACAATATTAACCGAAAATGAAATAGTAGACGCTCTAAATAAAGCACGTGAGGTAATTATAAGAAGGATCGGAACTTGGGTTCAGCAGGGAAGTGGTTGGGTAATTGAAAAACTAGACGTACATTACATAAATCGTATAAAGTACAAGCCTTTGCGAGGTAGCTCTTATTTGGATTTACCAAAAGAACTTGCTAATGCTAAAAAAGGATTAATAAATATAAAACATGAAAAATATAACGAATGCTTTAGATGGCGCCATTTAGCTTGTAAATTTCCTGTTGGAAAAAATCCTCAAAGAATATCAAATTATAAAAAGCATATTGGAGATCTAAATTATAAAGGAATTACATTTCCTGTTACAATTCAACAAATCCCGAAAATAGAAAAACAAAACAACATTTGTTTTAACATATTTGGGTATGAAGATAATCAAGTATACCCTTTGTGCATATCAAAAAATGAAGCAAAAGAATCGTGTGATCATTGAAAAAGAACAAAATCATTATGTGTGGATAAAAAACTTTAACAGTTTGATGTCTAATCAAACAGCACACAAGGGAAAAATGGTTTTGTAAAGCATGCCTACAATGCTTTACATTAGAAAGGGTGTTAAAAAAAGCATGAGTCTGATTGTCTTTCACTTAACGGAAAACAAGCAATAAAAATGCCAAACAAAGATGAAAAAGTTAAGTTTAAAAACTATGACAGACAACTAATGGTTCCGTTTGTTATATATGCTGATTTTGAAGCAGTAACCGAAAGTATTTCTTCGGCATCAAACAATCCTAAAAAATCACATACAGAAGCATATCAAAAGCATACTGATTCCAGTTATGGGTATAAGGTTGTTTGTTTTTATGATGATCAATATTTAAAACCAGTTGTGACATACAGAGGACCAAATGCTGTTTACAAGTTTTTAGAAAAAATGATAGAAGAAAAAAAGTGGTGTAAGAAAACTATCAATGCACATTTTAAGAAAGATTTGGTGATGTCGTCGAAAGAAGGAGCTAAATTCCAAATATCTAAATCAGGCCATATTTGCGGTAATGGTTTTGTAACAACTCTTAAAAAGGATGGCCCAGGTCGTACAGTAGCATATGAAAACTCTGTTAGAAAAGTTGGAGATCATTGTCATATAACCGGAAAGTACACAGGAAGCGCTCATGATATATGTAATATTAATTTCAGGCTAACTAAAATAATACCTGTTTATTTCATAACTTGAGAAGATATGACTCTCACTTCATAATGCAACACATCGGAAAGTTTAAACAACACATAAATGTTATGGAAAACATGGAAAAGTATATGGCTTTCATGTTAGGAAAAAGTTTAGTTTTTATTGACAATTTTCAGCTTATGTCTCAATCATCAGAAAATTTAGTAAAAAACATCCCTTCGTTTCAATACACCTCTCATGAATACTTTGGCAACAAGCTAGAATTAATAAAAAGAAAAGGTGTTTATCCTTATGATTACATGAACAGTTTTGAACGTTTTAAAGAAACTAAATTACCTGGTAAAGATAGCTTTTATTCTCAATTAAATCATGAGCATATTTCAGATGCAGAATACGATCATGCTAAAAAAAATATGGAAAACATTCAAGATTAAAAATATGGGAGAATATCATGATCTGTAATCTTCATCTGTAATCGATCTTAATACCGATGTGCTGTTGCTGACAGATGTTTTTGAAAACTTTAGAAAAATGTGTATTGAGTATTACAAATTAAATCCTTGTCATTACTTCAGTAGTCCTGGTTTAGCTTGGGATGCATGCCTTAAGATGACTGGTATCCAACTTGATTTAATAACTGATATTGATCAATATTTGTTTGTAGAAAAAGGATTAAGAGGTGGCACAAGTTATTTCGCAAACAGATACTCACAGGCTAACAATACATATATGAAAAACTATGACAAGAAAAAAGAAAGCAAGTATATAATATATCTTGATGCTAATAACTTGTATGGGTGGGCTATGTGCCAACCGTTACCTACTGGTAACTTTAGATGGGTTGATAAGATGGAAAAAGGAAAAACAAATTACATTATTGAGTGTGATCTTGAGAAACTGCATGACTCGCATAATGATTATCCTCTCGCCCCGGAAAGTTTAAACATACAAGATGAGTGGTTGTCAGACTATTGTAAAAATTTAAAACAAAAGTTTAATTTAGGACATTGCAATGTTAATAAACTTGTTACAACACTAAAAAATAAAGAAAAAGTATGTCGTGCATTTTAGAAACTTAGAATTGTATAAAACGCTTGGATTAAAGGTGACAAAAATACATCGAATACTACAGTTTGACGAATCAGAGTGGTTAAAGACATACATAGACTTTAATACTGCCAAGAGAACAGCTGGTAAAAATGCGTTTGAAAAGGATTTCTTCAAACTAATGAACAATTCAGTTTTTGGTAAAACTATGGAAAATTTGAGAAAAATAATTAATGTTGAATTGACTCACGACGAGGAGGTTCTCTTAAAACATGCAGCAAGACCTTCATTTATTTCTTGTAAAATGTTTAATGAAAAATTATTTGCTATAAACAGAATCAAAGAACGATTAGTTTTAAATCGTCCTTGTTATGTTGGGATGTGTATTTTAGACTTGTCCAAATATTTGATGTATGATTTCCATTACAACTACATTTAAAATAAATATGATGAAAAAGCCAAGTTGTTATTTACTGATACCGATTCCTTGTGTTATGAAATAAAAACAAAACATGTGTATGCAGACTTTTACAAGGATAAAGAACTTTTTAATAATTGTGATTATGATCCAAAAAGTAAGTATCATTTTAATGATAATAAAAAGATTTTTGGCAAGATGAAAGATGAAATTTGCGAAATACCCATTGTTGAATTTGTTGGGTTGAGAAGTAAACTATATTCGTATATGTTAGATAATGAGGTTAGTACAAAGAAATGTAAGGGTGTTAAAAAGTGTGTTGTTAAACAAATATAACGCATGATGATTACAAAAAGATCTTGTTTACGGCAACAGAAGCTCACCATGAGATGAAAGTTAGACCACAAAAGCATAACATAAGCAGCTATGCAATAAAATAAAAAAAAATTATCAGCTTATGATGATAAAAGGTACATACTAGATAATGGACAAGATACGTTAGCATACAAGTAAAAACTGATATGCAGAGCGATGATGAAGACTACTGTCCGGTTCCGTCTGACTTTGCTTAACGAGTTGCAAATGTTTTAGTTATTTACAAAATTAATAGATACTGGGGGTACTGGTAACGTTCTTCCTAAACGAAGGGCCATCAAGCAGTTTGTATAGTTGTGTGGAGACTGGCAGCAAGCATGGCATCGTCATTTGGCGTTTGTAAATGTTTGTGTTAAGGACAACTGGAGACAACTTGATAACGGTTTGATTGCTTTTGTCGCGAGGGAGGAAATTGTGCTGGTGTTGCTGGTAACCCCAGTATCTATAATACTCCCAACATCATGACTCAAGAGAGAAAATTATATGGCACGTGCACGGGTGAGTCTAGTCAGCTATTTGGGCGTGGTGGAGGAACTGTTTTGGAGGACAATGTTCACCCCAATCTCAACTGCCCCCTTCTCCATCCTGTTTGAACCATTTTCGAATGTCTTTCCTTTCTCACTCCTTTTACCCTATTCCGCCGTTTTCTTTCTCACCACCCTCTTCTGCGCTATCAGTTACTTCTGATTTGATTTTGGTAACAACCCAATAATTTGTAAATACCGCTCTCCCCCAGTCCTTTGACATAATACCCTTGACTGGGGTATTGATTGTGTGAAGGACGTAGAGAGGCAATGTAGATCCTCAGTGTTTTGCCTGAGGGACGATGTACAGGCATACAGGAAGTAAATCACTGTGGTAGTCATGCCTGGTGTAAAGCTACAGGAGTTCCCAAATATATAATCCCTAACCTTTTCGGTGATAAAGGGCATTTTTGAGTATTTAAGGCGTGTTTTTCTGGCTGAAATGACTTTATTGACTTGTTTGTGAGAGCTAAGAACCGTTTGCATGGTTGTATGATGATGTTATTTATCAACTTAAAAGGTTTGAAAGGGAATGTAGAACACATTAGGAGGTGCCAAATGAATGCAGATTGTTCACGGTGTCAACAAAGATCAGAATTTTATTTTCTTATACGCCACATGACCCCTACTATTATCAGCAGTTTTCTAGAGAGGAAGGTCTCATGACTAAGAATATGTAAGTGAATCTTAGTTTGAACTTCATTTTGGAAAATGGCTGACTATAAAGCTTGGAAAATATTGTACAGGTCTCAATGGGTTTTGTTTTACTTCCGGTACAACTACAGGCTGGCATGCAAAGTGTCATAGACTTATTCTCCCATCAGGACCATTTCAACACTCTTCAGTTCATGGCAGATGATACTGAAAGTGCATTTCACCTGAAGATATCTTGTGTGTCATTTCTAGTGAAATCAAACACTGATTCCTTTGAAATTGATGATGAGGATTACGTACATATACAGACAACCATTGGTAAGATGGGTGACGTTCTCACAAGCACAGAGGCTAGATATGAATAGGGTGAGCCTGATTTGCATGCAAACAGAAGGTCAGAATGGACCATGAAAAGAAGAAAGACTGACTGAATTGGATTTTATAGTCGCACCAACAGCTAAGGTCATATGGCGACTTTCCAGCTTCAATTGGTGGATGAAGACCCCAGGTGCCCCTCCGGGCAATTTTCGTGCACGGGCGGGCACCTGCGTAGAACCACCGACGTTCCGCAAGCCAGCTGGATAGCTTCCTCACATAAAGATTCCTAGGCCCCTGAGGGATCGAACCTACAGCGGTGAGGGGCAAGTGATTTCAAGTCAGAGACGTTAACCACTCGGCCACGGACTCCCCAAAAGAAGAAAGAACGAAGTTTTTTTGGTTATTTTGATGGTGTACATGTGTTGGAGGTAAAAGCAGTCCAGAAAAGACCACAGTATGTATTTTACATAAGGGATATTAAGCGAACAATATTTAGTACCTTTATGGAACTGTGTTTAACACTTTTGGGAATCTAGGGAACAGTATAAATACGTCTAGGGATCTAGGGAACATGGACACACAACTTTTGGGGATCTTTGGGATCAGGGGAACACATTATGGCCATGACTTTCAAGAATTTGGGGAACAAGGAATAGAAGGAAAAGTTATGGTGCAACGTGACATTTTTGGCTACTTCATTGGTTCAGATAGGACGTTTTCTAATGTCTGTGGTTTAAATCAATCGTCTCGTTGGTCGTGTCTTTTAGTACTTCTAGTACTTTGGTTTAACCTCATTAACATATTTTCAATGAATGGAAGGTAGTGCTGGACAGGTTTATCGCTTTATGTTTTATTTGTCCGAGTTTATCTCTTGAACATATATTCATTTATATTCTACGTGTTATAAGCCGTTATCGGTATGACTGTTAGCCTCTATTTATGTAATGAAACCGAAAATATCGACTTGACCTAATTGCTACCGGCTATGTTTACATATTACGTCACTGCGTAGTAATTTTGTGTATTCGACTGATTTCCAATTTCGGAATTTCAGTCTATAACTTTTTTGGTCGAAGTTTTAAATTCATTTTAGATTTTATTACAGACGTTCACCACTATAGTTGTTATTGATAGAAAAAAAACGTGAAATTAAGCATAGAAAACGGGGACTATTTTATTGCGCAGGTAGCGGGTACTTCGTGCATCATTGGGTTGTGGGTAATGGAAGGTGGAAGCTGAGTGATGTTTCGGTCACAGAATTATGTGCAATTATGTTGCCTGTTTTTCTTTTTTTCCTCTACTGTGACAGCTGTTAAAGCTACAGGTAAGTGCTGGCAATTATTTTGTACTATATATGTATTTTTATAACTCATTGTCATGTGTGTACTTTACTACATCGATCTTATCAAATAATAACACGTTTCTCACTTCAAGATTCTATAATACAGTATAAGGGTGAACATTTGTAATGTAAATATTATTTTTTTCAGTTGTGCATGTGGAGAAGTATGGCGAACAAGAGGAGGTCATGTCAATGTTATCAAGGATTTTACTGCCAAATAGACCTGTCAGTACAAACCGATCTGGCAATAACAGTCAGTTTATCAAACGTATAAAGATTGAAATAGATTTTATACAAGAGGATGTACCTGGGGATATTCAAACATTAGCAAGGTTACATGAGAGCAGAGACAATGAGAAAGAGAAGAACAGGAAGAAACGATCAGTCAAGTCAGGCAAGTCGGACGGTCTTGAACTGGCACTTGTCATACCTTCGAAATACATTGTTGTGGTGGTAAGTGT
This sequence comes from Cyrtodaria siliqua, assembly GCA_037043455.1. NCBI lineage: Eukaryota > Metazoa > Mollusca > Bivalvia > Adapedonta > Hiatellidae > Cyrtodaria > Cyrtodaria siliqua. The sequence goes on along the minus strand of JAWPHD010001992.1, from coordinate 29,022 downwards.
TTTGATCGCATTAATGAACTTTTTTTTTTAATCCATGGATTCTAACAAATCTACTTTTTTTTTTTAAAGATGACATAAGTTGGAAGATGGTCCTGGGACAAAAATTGAAAGGGATGCGTCTCAGACAGAAGTGTTCCAAACACTTGTCGTTTACTAGACAGTAACATAGCTACCTATTAGGCTTATATTCGGGGCCTGCACATTATTTTCACATGCATGGTTGATAAATATAACAATGAAATACTAGTGTATGAATTTGTTACATTTTGAAGTGTGATTTTGCTTAAATTTATATCTAAAATATACGCCAAAAGAAAACGCACCAGAGACGTCCTAGGTTTTCAAAATTTTCTGGGGAAGCATGATGCCCGGACCCCACTAGAAATAGTCGGGCCTGCACATCAAAAAAGGTCTAGGTACGCCCCTGCTAGACGACTGCCTGAGCCTTCACTGTGTATGTCCCGCTGTGGAAAATAATGCTCCTACATCATTATGTTAATTTTTGTACGGGGATAAACTTTTTTTTAACACTTTACTCCTACCTGTAGATGATTGCAAGTAATAAAAGACATATTGAAATAGTGTTTGCTGTAGTTTTTAAGTGGGTTATGACTTTGGTTTCAATTAAAGTAAACTTTTAACATGCCATTTTAAAAAAAATAAAAATCTCAACAATGAAGAAAACGTTGTTTTTTTATTTTAATTGTACCTGTCTATAATTGTAAGTAATCAGACATATTGAAATATTGCTTGCGGCAGTTTTTAAGTGGGTTATGACTTTTATGTTAAGAAAAAAAGTAATTTTTAAGCCATTTTGAGATTTTTTATCGGAAAAATGATAATCTTGAATTTTTATGCAGGTTCCCCAAGACTCGATCTCGCACCATGGGGTATTGTACTATGTCCTGCTATGTGTGCGTGTGTTTATTGTAAATTAGTGTGTGCATGGGTCACCAAACTTTATGATGGGATGTTATGTAATATGACATACTTTTATGGCGTACGCTTCTTTTCACTTGCGGTAAAACTGGGACGAAAATTGACATTTAAGGCCCCGTAATGCTCACTTAACATGTGAACAAGCAACTTTGAAATTGAAATGAGAGCATTTTACAATCATTGCATTTCGATTTGTGAACAAAAGACTTGATTAAAAGACTAAATCAGCCGACTTTAAAACCGCGAAGAAAACAAACATGATTCTTGTGCGCGTCACACCTTCTCAATGTAATGAACATTTGTGTGAAGTTTGACGCAACTCCCTTCAGTAGTTTCGAAGTAATGGCTGAGACATGAATTTTTCATGATTTTTTGACCTTTGAGCTCCAAGTGTGACCTTGGCCTTTGAGTCATGGTCATGATTCTTGCGTACTACACACCTTTCCATTGTGATGGACATTTATGGGAAGATGACGATATTCCCTTCAGTAGTTTCCGAGAAATGGCTGAGACACGATTTCGGACGGACGGACAGTACGATTACTATATGCCTCCCTGTGGGGGTATAAAAAAGCAGTATATTTCCTTTACAACTCGAGATTTTGCCTATTTATTTAATAAAACAACGCCAATAGAAAGGTTATTTAGTTGGCTTTCTAACCATGCATATTATTTAAATATTCATTAAAACATAGATGTACCATGACCAAAACAATAAACACACGGTGATGTGCATAAACGTTTTAAGAAAAGAAAAAAATGCGATATATTTCCTTTCAAACTTGAGATTTTGCCTATTTATTTAACCGTTATTTGAAATAAAATAGCAACATTAGAAAGGTTATAATTCCCCTACCGGTCCGGACCGGAAGAAACTTTAGGTTTTCCCCCCGTCCGTCAGTCTGTTTTTTTGTCCGGACTGTAACTTTTGAAATAACTTGGCACAAATGTTAACCATAATGAGACGGCGTGTCGCGCGCAAGATCCAGGTCCGTAGCTCAAGGTCAGAAATACGCTTGTCCGGGGTGAAACTTTGTCATGCACAAATGTTCACCATAATGAGACGGCGTGTCGCGCGCAAGATCCAGTTCCGTAGCTCAAAGTTCAAGGTCACCCTTAGAGGTTAAAGGTCAGAAATAGGCTTGTCCGGGCTGTTACTTTGTCATGCATTGTGGGATTTTGAAGTAACTTGGCACAAATGTTCACCGTAATGAGACGACGTGTCGCGCGCAAGACCCATGTCCATAGCTCAAAGGTCAAGGTCACAGTTGGAGGTTAAAGGTCAGAAAATGCTTGTCCGGACTGTAACTTTGTCATGCATAGTAGGATTTTGAAGTAACTTGGCACAAATGTTCACCATAATGAGACGGTGTATCGCGCGCAAGACCCCGGTCCGTAGCTCAAAGGTCAAGGTCACGATACCTTCAGAAGACAGGAACACACGCAGCTAAACATGGTAAAGTGTTCAACATTCCTTGCATGATCATTCACATGGCTGCATTCAACCTTTCATATGGGTACATTCAAAGATAACTGTTTTTTCAGTAACTTCAGAATTAACAAACTGGCTAATAACAATTTTATTTCTTTTTGCAATTATTGTGTTGACGAAACACAGTAATCTTTAACAGCAGATTGACATTTGTGCAATTATTGTGTTGACAAAACAGTAACCGTCGACAACTGTGCAGCTTCTGAATTGTTAAACAAGAGGCCCAAGAGGGCCTGTATTGCTCTACTGGCTATATGGAGTCTGTGATGGGGAACACGACAACAATATTCGCAACTAGGCTTGGTACTGATCCAGCCAGGGGTTCAGGAAAACTAGTCCAGATAAAGTTTGTATATAAGGGGCTATAACTCCTTAGGGGCCAAAAAATCATTCAACCAGAAAACAACGATGAGTTGCACAACTAGGCTTCGTACTGATCATCCCTGCCAAGTTTCGTTGAAATCCGGCCAGAGGTTCAGGAGAACTAGTCATTAAAACCTTTAAAGGACCATAACTCCACCAAAATTCATTGAAATCCGGCCAGAGGTTCAGGAGAACTAGTCTGTATAAAGTAAGTGTATTAAAACCTTTAAAGGGCCCTAACTCCACCAAAATTCATTCAACCGGAACATGACAATGACAGCTGCAGCCAAGTTTCGTGGAAAGTCGACCAGTGGTTGTGCAGAACTAGTCCAGACAAAGTTTGTGTATTAAAACCTTTAAAGAGCCACAACTCCAACAAAAATCATTCAACCGAAATATGACAACAATATGCACAACTACAGCACAGCTCACGCGAACCCCACACTTTACTCTTTCACGCCGAGTGAGGAATTTACAAATCTCATACTTACGCGGAGTTTTGATGATAAAACTACTCGGAGTGGGAATCATCTCCGCGAAAAGCTCTCGGCGTACTTACGCCATGCTACTTCGCGTAGACAAATTCGGAGTTCGCTGTGTCGAAACTGCACAGGTAAAGGGTGCAACTTTTTCTGATAGTAATTTGACTTTTGTTTTTGGAAAAGCGGATGTGGGAAAATTGGAATGCCTGGATTATGTATACTCGCCTGGGTCACGATAGTTATATCACGGTTCCTATGACCGGCTTTGCGGCAACTAAACATAAAATTCAATTGGTAATACTGGAAATTATAATTGTATTTTTAATTAATCGTTATTTGTAACAAGTTTTTACTAGTCTGCTGTTTATTATTTATACATCGATGGGTTCTTTGGTCAGAAACAATCAGAAAAAATGTAAAGAATTGCGGGTCATAAACCCGTTGTTAGTGCCGCCTTGTTAAAAGGTATATATATGGCCAAGGATTATGGGTATTTATGTCGTCGAACAACTGTGACTTTTGGACAACAGAAATGAACAAAACTTGTGATTAAATGCATTAAACGTTTGAAATACGTATTTGTTTCGAAATTTATTCATTGTATTTATCAGTCGTGTCAACTTTGCACAGAAAAGATGCATTTGGCGTCTCATTGTTTATACTTTTTCTGGCGATTGATTGCCTTATAACCGCGCGGAAAAATTCAGATTTGTTTTATTCCCAATCACCGCATGTGCACTCGTGGCTAACTGGATTCTGCACGGAGTAACGCAGAGAGTTTGATCACTACTTTCGCGAAGTGGATACTCGGAGTCCAAACACCGACTCCGCGTACATTCTTGCGGCACTCGATGCCACCAAACTCAGCAAATTAAGTAAAATGTGGGGTTCGCTATGCTGTTCTGCAGGCTTGGTACTTATTATTCTTGCCAAGTTTTACTGAAATCCAGCCTGGAGTTCTGTAAAATTAGTCCGGACAAAGTTTGTGTATAAGGGGCAGTAACTATAAAAAATCATTCATCAAAAACATGGTGATGATACGCACACCTAGGCCTGGTACTGATCATCCCTGCAAATTTTCATTGAAATCTGGGCTGTGGTTCAGGAGAACTAGTCCGGACAAAATTTGTGTATTAAAACCTTTAAAGGGCCATAACTCCGCCAATAATCTTTCAATCAAAATACGGCGACGACTTGCATAACTAGGCTTGGTACTGATCATCCCTGTAAAGTTTCATTGAAATCCAGCCAGGGGTTCAGGAGAACTAGTCCAGATAAAACTTTGTGTATTAAAACCTTTAAAGGGCCATAACTCAGTCAAAAATCATTCAACCTGAACACAGTGATGATATGCACTGCACCACTAGGCCTGGTACTAATCATCCCTGCAAATTTTCATTGAAATCCGGCCAGGGATTCAGCAAAAATAGTCTGGACAAAGTCTGTGTATTAAAACATTTCAAGGGCCATAACTCCACTAAGAATCAATCAACCGAAACATGGTGACGATATGCATAACTAGATTTGGTAGTGATCATTCCTGCAATGTTTCATTAAAATCCGGCCAAATGAAGGCCCTATCATCTTAATTTGGCAAAATACAGCATTTTTAACTAAATCAAGGGCTGTCACTCCGGTGTTACTAATCCGATTGACTGGTTTTCAACCTTGTCCAATCTTTCATTGATATTAACAATCTGGTAATGTTTGGTAAGATCGGATGAAAAATGAAGGCCCTCTTGTCTTAACGAGGCAAAATACAGTGTTTTTAACTAAATAAAGGGCCATAACTCCAGTGTTACTGGTCCGATCTGACTGGTTTTCGAACTCATTCAAGCTTTCATTGGTATCAACAATATGGTAAAGTTTAAATATGCAACATGCTATATTGACAATCTGCGGTTCTTTCAAAATGCTAATTTAATTTTAAACTTTAATCAAGATTGCACTGAAATTAATGAGACAAAAATTAAGAAATCTTGCCAGAGTTTTAATACGCATTTTACTGGAGCTTCTGATATGTTTTAGTCATTAAGTATGCTTGTAAGGTGTTATTACTCACCAACGTAATCCTGAATTTATCTCCTACATCAAGCTGTTATCTGCAGCACAGGAAACATCGAATGTTGAAGTTAGACTTTTTTTGCCATTTCCTGATTGATTGCCTCCTTTATGGTCTCGGCAATAACCAAATATTTTGTGCATTAAAACAGTTTTACTGATACTGTAGTTATTTTAGACGATTACTATCAAGTAGATTGAAAGAGCAAGCGCAGATTCGGAGTTATTGGAGCCTCTAACATTTTCTGAATTAAATTACACTTCCCACCTCACATATTAAATCTGACCCTGACAATTAACAACCCAACCTCCGCAAAGTGATATTGTAGCCAATAATCACTGCCACCACACAAATCACGTGACGTGACGATCGCTGAGGCCATGTGATTACAAAAGATGGCGATAAACTAGGTAATGTTTGGTACAGCAAACTCTTGCCGTAACCAACAGGCAATTGGCAATAACATCATCACCTTCGAGAAGATGTTGAAAACATTCAACCTGTTTTGGCTTGGGTGTAATCTCTTCATTAGACGCACAGCTTCTGTAATGTTCTCAACGGAAAACATGTTTGTTTACTAGTAACCAAGTAACCGGTGTGCATATTCGCCATTTTTTTATTTTTTTTATAAATAAATTATTTTTATAATCAGATACCGTTTTTCACACTATTTTCCTCTATAATGAACAAAGCAAGTTGAAATATTGACTTAAAAAATATTTAAGCAGAAAATTAAACTGAGCTGGATTTCAGCTATAAATTTGTGTGGTGGCAGTGATAACTGTAACAGAAAGGGGAAGTAACCACTACGGGGAGTTTGTTAACAACCATGGACTGTCATGGCAGACAAGTAGGATCTCTGAATGTCATGGTCTATAGTCCGGGCAGGAACATTTGTTTCTGAGTTACTAGGTAATAGTTACTGATTTTAATGAAGTTTGCGGGCTTGATCAGTACTAAAATCTAATTATGCATATCGTCACCGTGTTCCGGTTGAATGATTTTTGGCGGAGTTATGGTCCTAAAAAGGTTTTAATACACAAAATTGTCCGGACTATTTTTCCTGAATCCCTTGTCGGATTTCATTGCATTGATGATCTAGTGGTGCATATCATCACTGTTTTCCGGTTGAATGATTTTTGGCAGAGTTAACGCCCTTTAAAGGTTTTAATACACAACCTTTGTCAAACTCCACGCAGAGTTATCGTTCCTTGCACTCACATATATCTCTGCTAACTACTAAATTACAAGATTTTGGTAAAACCTGTTAAATTGGAATATGTTTGCCTGAAAATTATTTATTTCTTTTCAGAATATCTGCAAATTAGATGTTGCAAGATTTGAAATAATGCATGAAAACAATTTAGTTTTAATCGGGACAATTTTACTACAAAAATAATACGTACTTAGGTCTCCTCAATCGAAACGCATATGTAAACATTTCAAGCCGAAGCTCGATGGCAGAAAATTACTAAAAAAAAATAACTCATAGAAATAAAAATTGAAATTACCGTATTTAATATAGGTCTATATTTTATCTTTGCAGATCACGCAAAAAGGATTTATTATAAACATAGTCATAACTTTTTTGAATAATCACTTGACCTAACCATTCGCCCTACTTCCTTTGACGTTGACCTTTGACGTTGACAGAGTCAAATGAGGAACGAGTGTACTCTGGGTAGAGATTGAAACTTTGTCTGGACTAGTTTTATCTTTATATCTTTACATCAATTTTTAGCTCGACTGATCAAAGGTCAGCAGAAGATCAGCAGAGCTTATGCTGTGGTGCGGCATCCGTCTTGTCCATCTGTCCGTCCGTCTGTAATCTTTTTTTTGTGGCAACTACTTCTCTTAAACTACTGTTCGGATTTTCATGAAACTTTACAGGAATGTTGCTCTTGATGTCTAGTTGATCCTAGCAAAAATTCAGGTCGGCCGGAATTTCCAGATGGCCGCCACAGCTAAAAATAGATTTTAAAAATACAATTTTTATGGCGACTACCTCTCAAAAACCGTAAGTGATATTGATTTGGAACTTTACCAAAATGACTGGCATGACATGTTGTTGATCCTAACCAAAGTTCATTTTGATTGGATGTCAAACATGGCTGCCAGTGGCCATCTTTGATTCATAGAGTTATATAGGAAAAACGTGTGGCGACTACTCCTCTGAAACTACTTGACACAATTTCATGAAACTTCACAGGAATGTTCCTCTTGATGCCTAGTTGATCCTAGCAAAAATTCAGGTCGGCCGGAAATTCAGCCCTTGGCAGGATTTCAGTGAAATTTTGCAGGGATGATCAGTACCAGGACTTGTTGTGCATCATCGCCTTGTTCCATTTGAATGATTTTTGCGGAGAGTTGTTATTGCCCTTTAAAGGTTTTGATACACAAATATTATCCAGGCTAGTCTCTTCTGTACTCCTGGCCGAATTTTGGCGGGGATGATTAGTACCAAACCTAGTTGCGCATACATGTATCATTGTCGTGTTCCGGTTGAATGATTTTTGGCAGAGTTAAAGGTTTTAATACACTAACTTTGTACAGTCTAGTTTTCCTGAACTCCTGGCTGGATTTCAGTGAAACTTGGCAGGAATGATCAGTACCAAGTTTAGTTGCGCCTGTTATTGTCATGATCCGATTGAATGAGTTTTGTTGGAGTTGTAGCAAGTAGAGCGATACAGGCCGTCTTTGGCCTATTGTTTTCACTGTCATTCATCCTCTATTTCTGTTTCAAATGGGGCAGGCTAGTGATCTGTGGTGACTGAGTACTGATTTTATCCTATCTGGTTACATTCTAGATTTCATGATAAAATGTTTCAATAGCTTTTTAGCTCGCCTGAGCATGCAGCGCTCAAGGGTGATCTATTGTGATCTCCCTTCGTCCATCGTCCGTGCGTGTGTCCAAACGACTTCTCCCCTGAAACCACTTGGCCAATTTTGACGAAACTTCACAGGAATGATTCTTGGGTGGTCTTCTCTCAAGTAGAGGTGCGTGGTATACCTTTATACCGGTTAACACTGGTATTTAGCTTAGGCAGTATGCACCTCGGTACTTTTGGGTCCGTACCGGTACTTCGGCTCTTTCCGTGACCGAGAAATATACGGAAATTACCGAAGAAAAACATGTTTTATTTCTCTAACAGTGTTCAAACTGGGGGCGGTGACACAAGTGACAAAGTCTCCCTTTTGTCCCCGTCACTTCGGGTTTTTTTCAGCCCAATTTGCCGTCAAATTGACCATTTCACATTTTTTTCGCACTCGAGCGAAGTGAAACCAACCGTGTAATTGACCTGTTGTTGATGTCTCAGACAGGCGTAGATGTCGCTGGGAAGGGATTATATTTATTGCTTTTATCGATCACAGTGGAAACCCAGTGGGGAGCATGCTTGCATACTGTTATGATGTCCCCGAGGCAGATTTCGCACCTGGCCGTCGGCCCCTCGCCATTCTTGTTAACAAATTAAACTGTACAGTGGAATACACACGCCTATCCATTGAGATTGCGTATAGCTAAGCAACTGGCCAATCTTAGCTTCCGTTACAGTCAGGCTAATGCGTGTTAAAAATATGGTTGACATTCAATTGAAATCTTGATCAAATCAACAAGTTGAAGATAATTGACCAGGGGATTAAATGATACCACCGAATAGTAATTAGAGTTGTGTTTTCTTAATTGTTTGATAAGATGGACCTGTTGGCATTCAAAACAAATTAATGCATGAAAAAAATGTTTGTAATTGACGATATTTCTACAGTCGAACTTCGATAGCTCGAACACCGGTGACTCGAATACCATCGGTAACTCGAGCACATTTTCCGGTCCTGACACAACTCCCAAATAATTCAATGTAATTTAACCTCGATTATTCGAATATTATTTCTTGAATACCCCGGCTCGCACGAATACTTTTTACGGTCCGAAGGTCCATTTTTGTGTGAATTTAAACCTCGCTAAATTGAAAGTGATGATCCGTTGCCATGCTACGTCGGCCATATTAATTGTAATTGTTTGTAGCAAGTTCGATCATAGTGCGAAAATATATCAAGTTGGTTTTTAAAGGTGCGAACATTTATGACTGAAAAGCGATAATAGACACAATTTATGTTTAGTGAACTTCGTTTACTGTTAATTACGATAAATTAAACACTGTTGATTTTCTAATTAAATAACGTTTGTTGATTGGTTTTAATAAAAATAAAACAGTAATTAAAATAAAGTGTGTTCACTTTTTAATTAGATAAGAGCATTTCCCGAGTATGTTTAGTGAACTTCGTTTACTGATTAAACACGGTTGATTTTCTAATTAAATAATGTTTGTTGAGTGGTTTTAATAAAAACTATGTGCTACGCTATTTTCTATTCTATTCAATTCTTTGTACCGAAACCAGTCTTACCTTGTTCTCATTATTTGGACTTCGGCTTGTATGTTAAAATCTATGATGGTGATATTTCTTTAAATAAATGATAAAACAAACACATTATTGCAGTTTTTCTTGTATTTTCAGTGTAACACTTACATGTTATATATCTGTTATGAGGTTTAAACAAACATGCATGAACATAAAAAAACATACCGAGAACGATACATCGCGTACACAAGTAACACTATTTCGGGCGGTACAAAAATACGGGTAGATATTTTGGTTTTTATCGTTCCCTCGATGCCTCGAAGACACCGATAGCTCGAACATATCCCTCTGGTCCGTCTGACTTCGAGCTATTGAGGTTCGACTGGACTTAATTTTTGGCGATATTTTCCGACCGGCGGTGTTGTAGTAGTTCGGATAGGAACATAATTTAGGATGGAGGAGAAACTTGTTTTATTAGATTAAATGGAATTAGTTTAACATCAGCAAAATTGTAAACACACTTTTTCATATACATGTACCGTATTTTACCTTGTATATTACGCACCCGTGTATAATACGCACCCCCTACTCGGAGGTCAAAACTGGGGTAAAAAAGTTGTTTCCGTGTATAGTACGCATCAAAATATTATGCTTTCTTTTTCAGATAAAGGTGAAGTCATTTGTTAAGAAACATGAACAGAAGAAGCATTTCATTTTCATTTGTATAACGCATATTCAGACTGTGATGTATTGTAGTAATAGTGGTAAAATAAACTAGTGGGAGGGGTGTGGGTGTGTTTATTTATTTGTGTTGACAGTAGTTTTCCTAGATGAACCATTCAACGAAAATAAAAATAAAAAAATAAAAAATTTAAAAAAATCACGATCGAGATAATTAGCGTACAAAAGAAAACATAATTACTTCAATCATTAATTGCCAATCTTCAGGGGAGTACCTATCTTGTATCATCTCATCAAAGAGCCAATTATAATGCCGCAGATAATTGTCCGTAATCCGATAATTACATCTACTAAAACACAACAAAGTCGTTGGTTACCGTAATCCATTACGCCGATTATACTAACATTGTGTTTTCACGGGAACCAGAGTTTATCATAAGTGAATCAGATGTGTAACGCGTGATAAGTTACCTGTACCCCATGGCTAAATCTGGTAAAGGTCACACTGCGTGTCAAAGTGCATCCTCAGAAATAGTCGATACTCGCGGCAACTTCAAAGGATTATAAAAATAGAATAACCCATTCTACCCGTGTTTATAATGTGTCAAAACTGCAGCCGAGGTGCGATATTGTTTGACCCAATTATCAATCATCAAATGTGTACCGGTAAGCATGTTTTCACAAGGGTAACAAGCATTATTGAATAATTGCCATTTCAAAGTAGGGTGATTCTGCCTTTCTACGCCGTCTAAAATATATGTATTTCAAAATAAAGCAAAAACTTCATTAATTTTTTATAAAATATTAAATAAAATCCGATAAATATAAGAATAGAATAGAACTGTAAAAATACTACATGTACCCAGTATGTACCAGTCTAAACAGCTGGAAGTCACGTGATATTACGTCACGCGATATAAACAAAAAGATTGAGGGACGATTTTTCACACAATTTATTGAAGTTTTACAACAAACATGCAAACATTTATACAAAAAGAAGCATCATAATACACTTTATTCATTTATAAATCGGATTAAGTCAATATATTACTTATATGAAGCGAATAAATTACGAAAAAATTGTGTATTATCGGTATTCACAATTTTCTGTCTGTTCGTCGTCAACGTTTTCTTCCCAGACATCGATTTCCTGCAAGAAAAAAAATGTTCTTTTTATTGTTTCCTTATATTGTACGCACCCCCCTTTCGGAAACCGTAAAAGTGGTAAAAAAACTGCGTACTATACAAGGTAAAACACGGTATGTCTTATTATAAATAAGCATCTTAGGAAGATGTATAGAAATAAGCATCTTAGGAAGATGTTAAATTTGAGAATCCTATGTATACCCTCCATTGATCTCCATACAAATTGATAGAAAGATGAATGAATATAGATGCATGCAATATATTTATATTAATTCTTATATCAATCCTTCTTTCTTCTATATTTACGGTCAGGGGTGTAGCTGTGTCTAAATCAGTGTGTAGGCACAACGTCTAGGGGATCCGGGGGCATGCTCCTCCCCCCAACCCCCTTTTTTTAGAAGGAAGCCAAATCCTGCTGTATTCTGACTGTTTTTTAAGCAGAAAACAATATTTTTTTAACCCGCGATTTCAAGTGCAATCTGCAAATTCGCAACAAAAACATCGGAACAGAACAAAATAACATAATATTAAAATGAAAACTTGCATTCTGAAAATCTTTTGAAATTTTGCACAATGATGGTGTGTTTGGTTCCGAAAAACCGCGAGCGAAAACAGTTCGACTTTTATTTTCTGAAAAGACCACGAGTAAAAATTGGTATGCGCTGATCATATCCCTCCAAGTGCATTTAGCTATAACTTAATCAAAAGGTTTTAACCAATGGCGTGTAAATATCAATTAATAATTAACAACGACCGATTGCGCGCTTAAAATATCATGTCTTCCTCGCTTCTTCCTATTTTATGTCAATTCTCTCTATTTTCTTTGGAGAGAGGAATCACTTCTCCCTAAAATCCAGGCCTAGTTTGAACCCTGCTCTAATTCACGTTTGTTTGCAGCATGCTTCATTGTGAATATAACACATTTAATCAAACAAAGATATAAGTATAGACAATCTCATTAAAAATAAGTAAATAAAAACAATTAAAAATAATAACAAACTGTCAAGTGGTAAGTTTATGATTCTTAAGGAGCTAGTTGAGTAGTCCTATGTTATCCTGCAATATATGAATTCATGTTTTAGCAGCTACAAAGCTTACACGGTATACCGTGGTATGTAACGTGGTATTTGCTAAAATCCCGCAGTACTTCATTTTTCGTGGTACCCAACTCGACTCTCAAGATTGTTCAGATTATGGAAAACCATGCAGAACTCTCGTTGCCATGTCAACTGAAAGAAAAAGCTCTACCAAGATTGTTCAAGCTGGGTTGATTCGTCAAAAAACATGGCTGCCAGGTGGTGGGGCTTATTTTTGCTATATTTCTATATGGAAAACGTAAAATCTTCTCGTCTGAAACCGCTTAATAGTGATGGACCGATTAATCTATTGTAACTGATCATCAGTTAGTTAGGCATTCGATTATGATGATCGATTATGAATGTCTATAGTCGATCGTCATAAACATGTAAAAGTGCACTTTAATTAACGTTCAAAATAGAAATGAACATTATCCAGGAGGCAACATTTAGGAAATACACTTGTGAAAATGAGCATATACACAGTCAGTCGTCTGTCCAAGTTAAAGGGGCACTGTCCGTAAGTAAGCAGATATTGAGCATAGCCAAATAACCTCTGATTTTTAGCTCTACTGATCAAAGATCAGCAGAGCTTATGTCGTGGTGCGGTGTCCGTCGTCCGTCCGTAAACTATTTTTGTAGCGACTACTCCTCTGAAACTAACGGATGGATTTTCATGAAACTTTACAGAAATTATGCCCATGAAGTCTTGTTCATCCTAGCAAAAAAATCATGTTGATGAGAAATCCAAGATGGCTGCCAAAGCTAAAAATATGTTTAAAAAACAAGTTTGTAACGACTATTTCTTGAGTACCATAAGTGATATTGATATGGGACTTTTTCTAAAATGATCAGCATGACATGATGTTGGTCCTTGACGAATATCATATTGATTCGACCTTAAACATGGCTGCCAGTGGCCATCTTTGTTTACATAGAGTTATATATTAAAAACTTGTAGCGATTACTCCTCTCAGACTACTTGACGGATTTTCATGAAACCTCACAGGAATGTTGCTTTTGATGTCTAGTTGGTCCTAGCAAAATTTCAGGTTGGCCGGAAATTCAAGATGACCACCACGGCTAAACATAGGTTTGAAAAAAAACGCCAAGTTTGTACCAACTACTTCTTGAAAACTGTAAGTGATATTGATATGGGACTTTTTATAACATGATCAGCATGGCATGATGTTTGTCCTTTTCGAAAATAATTTTGAAACATGACTGCCAGCGGCCATCTTTGTTTACATAGAGTTATGTTGTAAAAACTTGTAGCGACTTCTCTGAAACTACTAAATGGATTTTCATGAAACTTCAGTGGAATATTGCTCTTGATATCTAGTTGATCCTAGCAAAATTTCAGGTCGGACGGAAATTTAAGATGGCCACCACAGCTAAAAATAGATTTTTAAAAAACAACTTTTTAGCGACTACTTGCAAACTATAAGTGATATTGATATGGGACTTTTTCTAAAATGTTCAGCATGACACGATGTTGGTCTTTGTCAGAAAATCCTTTTGGTTCGACATTAAACATCTTTGTTAACATAGAGTTATATAGTAAAAACTTGTAGCGACTACTCCTTGTAGTACTCGACTGATTGACGGATTTTCATGAAACTTCACAGGAATGTTGCTCTTCGTGTCTAGTTGATCATAGCAAGATTTCAAGTTGACTGGAAATTCAAGATGGCCACCACGGCTAAAAATAGGTTTTTAAAAGACAAGTTTGTAGCGACTACTTGTTGAAACTGTAAGTGATATTGATATGGGACTTCCTTTAAAATTATCAGCATGACATGATGTTGATCCTTGTAGAAAATAATTTTGATTTGACATTAAACATGGTTGCCAATGGCCATCTTTGTTTGCATAGAGTTATATATATATAAACTTGTAAGGACTACTCTGAAACTACTTGACAGATTTTCATGAAACTTCACAGGAATGCTGATCTAGCTTTCAGAACCTGTCAGTAGAGCTTCAAGGTCATTGACCTCCTCTTGTTTTTCAGTGAAATGTATACATGAAAATACATGTATAAGCATAGATCCAGATAAGCCTGTAGTAATACATTCGTGAGTTTGAAGAAAAAAAAAGGTTTTTATTTATTATTTACATTTTCTGCTGATCACATGACATCCATTAGCGCATTAGCTTTCATATATTGTATTTTTACATAATACATCTGGTCTGGTTCAAGCTCAGTCGGTAGAGAAGTTCGACTATTATTACCCGCTAGTGTAATTTTAGTGTGGGTTACGAGTTCAACCCCACGAAGCGGTACTTCTTTTTTGTACCGCTATTGAATTCCGTCAAACAATCTTGGTTTTATTTGGTAAATATTCAATAATGGTCGGTGTGTTATGTTTGTCAATGTAATTATTTTGTGTTTTATAGGCTAAAAGTTACGGACATTGTCCCTTTAAATGATATCTCACTTTGACCAGAAACAGTCTTGCTTCAGCCTAGATCTCTAAAAATCACTTCGTTTCCAAACATAGAACACAGAGCTTAATATTTTGCTGTCATGTTGTTTTATTTTCTTTAAACAGTGTCTTTGTGCACCATGCCCTTTGTCTTTGCACACCATGTCAGTCACATCAGTATGGCATTGTTTTAATAAAAGAAAATGCAGTGACTCTTGCTTTCCAAAAGATTTGAAAACATACTTAGACTGACCATGAATCATGGTCAATCATAGTCATGACTTTAATTTAAATAACGAAGTATTATGACTAAAACAAACTGACCATGATTCATGGTCAATCACTGTCACAACTTTACAATGTGAAAGTATTATTTTTTGAGTTGCCATGCGTCTGCATGGCTGACTCTATGGAATCGTGTAAATATGTATATAGTGCAATGTCTGAATAGGGAGTTTTTGAACGGGTGAGCTGATTTACCTTTGTAAGCAATGTAGTCCCCTTTAACTGCTTCAAATACAATTTAATTTGATAAGGTGACTGACATGAACGTTATGTATACCGAGTCATATAACTACTGATTGTGAAATAATGAAATAATTGTAATTGTATACAGTATAAACATGTCTTTTTCGTAGGTTTACCGAAATATTATGCTCATTAATACACCAAAAAAATCGGATTGGGTGCTTTACGCACTTCGAGAATGTAGTTACTTTAACTGCATCAAGTATAACTTAATTTCATAAGGTGACTGACATGAAAGTTATATATACCGAATAATATAACTACTGATTGTGAATAATTGTAATTGTATACAGTATATACGTGTCTTTTTCGAAAATGGAACTGAAATGCTATGCGCAATTATACACGCATATATATATATATATATATATATATATATCGAAGTGACGTCAGTATGATATATTTCATGAATGGAGTTAATCGGATGTGCCGCTCATGACGTGTGACCCAGATAACAAATTGGGAACTAAATGTTCGTAAATATTGTAGTTATCGCATACATGTGATACCTCACGGCGTGAGATGAAATCTCACAGAATTCTAACCCTCCTCCCGGCCCCACGGAATTGTGTGAAAAACTCCCGTAAAATTGCTAAAATCGATTTTTCGAATTTCCTTTGTACGGTATGTTAGCAGATTTATCAAGGCGTTATTGCTTCTAAAAATAGAATGAATTCAAGAACGACAACTCCTACGAAATTTCGTACTTCGTACTCAATTAGATTCGTACTATTGTACATTGTACTCCATTATATTCATACTATCGGTTATTTTCCAGAGGGGAAGTTATTAGACAGCCAACCGTGCAACCGTCTTTCGCACGGCCGTTTTTGAAAAATCGCGGCTAATATTTGGTGGTGTGGGTCGGGGTAAAAAAAAAAGAATTTTTTTATTTTTATTTTTTTTATACTCTTACTTTCTCAATATTTAAAAACCTTTAACCTCATCAAGAAGATAGACACTGTTCAATCTTGGCGACTCTCAGGACCTTCAGTCCTTTGATTTATTTCTTTTTTATTCTAAAAAGAAAGAAAGATTTTCTTTACAAGGATTTCAACATTATGTTTTACTGTTTATTCAAAACTGACCAATAACTGACCATAGTTAACCATGGTCAGTTATGACCAGTCAATGACTACCATGTTTTGAGTATGGTCAAACTTTGCAGGGGCACCCCACAGAATATATTGTTACCCAAGACCCATAACTCTGACTTTCATTTCAACAGAGTTATGCCCCTATAACTCTGACTTTCATTTCAACAGAGTTATGCCCCTTTTCAAAAAACTTTAACCTGTAGCCTGGTTAGCTCATAACTGGCCATAACTTGAAAAGTATTTGACCAATGTTCTTGTAACTTCACAGCCGCTTTTCATAAAACTTTAACCTGCAGCCTAGATAACTGGCCAGAACTTGAAAAGTATTTGACCAATGTTCATGTAACTTCACACATATACATATGTCCAATAACTCTGACTCATTTTGGCAGAGTTACGCCCCCTTTTCATAAAGCTTTAACCTAACTTTACCTAGCTCGTAACTTGGCAAAATATTGACCTATGGTTATGAAACTTTACTCAGTTCTTCATTGTCAATTATCCAATGCAGATTTATGCCTCTTTTCATAAACCTTAACACGCTGTATTGCACTGGGCATTTTAGCAAGTAGAACTTGGTTTGAAGCCTGCATCCAGAGGACTGCATGATCAGGTGTGAAATTCTTCTTAAGTATTTCGAAAATAAATACAGATCTGGGGCCCGTTTTATTAAACATCTTACGGTCAATTTTAGCGTAAGTTTGTCGTAGGATGATCGTACGTCTTTTTACGCGTATTATGAACAAAATCGTACGATATTTTTGTCTACGATATCGTAATTCCTGGTCGTAAATTTACGACTGGTCTAGGGCAATCTTAACCTCCCTAAGATATCGCAAGAAGACGTCATAGAAATAATAAAACACATTATTTCATAAATACTTGCAATGTAAAGCTAAATTTAAATAAATGTTTATTCTTTATTTCAGACTAAAGATACATATACACACATTATTAAAATAATCTCAGTTTATCACGTTTATGCAGTAGATTATCAAGATAATCACATAGAACTTTTTACATACATCACAATGTTAAATATATGATATACCACAGTTTTTGATATCATAAATTATTTGTATTTCAAAAGTATTTGTATTTCAAATTCTATCATAAACTCACTGAGCAGTAAGAGACATGTAGAAACATTTCAGCTACACTAAAATTAAAAAATGTTCCTTGTTGGTGGGTGTTATGCTTTAAAAATGTTTGGTGACTTTGACACCAAAACAATAAGGTTCTTTCTTTCAAAAAGGGCAATTCACTTATGAAGTTCCATGGGTGTGAATGATATGAATTGTTTGGTGTTAACGTCATTTTCAGCACATTTTAGCCTATATATGATGGAAGATTTTACACCACTCGCAAAATGCAGATTGTGTTATATATATAATAAAGACATCACAGGTTGGCAGATAATGTAATTATATTGTTTGTATCATTGGACACCATAGTAACGTGAAAACAAACTGACGTCAAATAAATCAAGATGGCGGCACGCATGTAATGACGTTCGGTAGTCGATTTGAACAATTTGAGCAGCTTAAGGACTCACACCACTATTATCTCCTTTAAATACTCATGCCCTACAGATGAAGGAGGTAGATTAAAAAAAGAAGTCCGATTTTCTACATTTTATAGGATACATTGATTTACCAGCCTCAATTTACACATCATGGGTTTAATCACCACGGGGTTGTATTTTTTTCTAAATTTTGATAGGTGTGAGCAAACATGAAATTAAAAAAAGTTAAATCTGGTAAATGTTTGTTAATTGTGTTTTAAATTGCAGAAATTGGATCAATGAAGAATTTAAGCATAAATACATGTTGTAAATTTTGTTTATCTCTATGCCACGAACAAAAACCTTACAATTAGACCCAATGGAAAATTAATTGTGGTGTGAGACGTTTAGATGCATTCCCTGGTTAAAGCACGATAGAATAAGGTTAAACAGTCTGCACTTTTGAATTTTGAGACAGTATATCGACCGTGTAATGGTCTTAACTATCGAGTCACAATTAAAAAAACATTTGCGACTACTAAACGGTTGATATACTGTCTCATAAACTTCTCTTTTTTTTATACTGTAAACTAGTGTTGGGAATCGGCTGAAAATTCATGATCGTTCATCAGAATATCTAACCAACCGATGATCGATCATTACTCGATTAGACATGGCTGCTATAGAAGACGAGCCTTTTTCAGACTATATTGAAGAAAAAAATCACATTTCAAGTATGTTCTGGTAATAAAAGAATTGAATGAAACTGACCAACACATATTTTAAAAAATAAGTTGTGATACCCACTATAAACATGTGATTATTACTTGTTGCAAAATTATAACTCATTTTATTTCTTGTATATTTTAGTACAAGAGAATGAATACAGCCATAATTTTCAACAACCGAGTAAAGTCGATCATGAAATATTGTAATGGATTAATCAGATCGAAGGCATAACTGATTGAATTATTGGACAGTTACCTCTACCTACTCCCCCTCCCCCCCCCCCCCCCCCCCCCCCCCCCCCCCCCCCCCCCCCCCCCCCATGGGATGTGATATTTATATAATCATTTCTTTGTAAAAAAAAAAAAGAAAAGGCATTTTCACTAATTTAAAGTGCTATTTTTGGTTTATATCACATTGTTGACGAAAATTTTCCCGACACAATAGCAGTTGATTTCGAGCAGTGGTCAACCAGACTCTCAATTTCGTCTGAAGACCAGTTTTGTTTTCGTTTGAACATTGTGTCAACAATGATTGTCGTCTGACGACACTACTTTTGACATAAGCGCGCGGGATAAACCGGATGTTTACAATTGAAAAGTTCCTTTTGCGACTTCGCCTGTCGTACGATCGAAAAAAACTTGCGCAAAGATTTTTAGTTACGATCATGTTCATAATACAGTCCTACGATAATCGTAGATCACATCGTAAATACAAAACTTACGACAAAATATATCTTACGGTACGATGTTTAATAAAACGGGCCCCTGGTCCTGGCTCGGATAGAACGCCTGATCCCTGGATTACTAAATCATTACTAGCCATTACACCACAGTGACACCTGTATAAATGAAAAAAGAAAGAACAGTTTAAACACATAGCTGTGTACAAAATATTTCAAAGGAACAATTTTCATAATGCAAATGATTACAGGGTTAACTGTATCGAAATTTTGAAATTTGCTACGGTATATCAGTCATTCAATGGTCAACAAATTAACGACTCATACAAGTTGCAAAAGTAAGAAAAATATTATTAGGTTAACCCGTTACTGACACATTTCACTGTTCTTGACAGTTTTACTCACAAACGCATTGAAATAAAACATGATGATGTCAGGTTTCTGAAAGTTGAATGTCACATGGCTGGATTTGCGACGGGTTATGAACTATTTAATAATCGTAAATGTTTGAATCGGATTGCAGGATATTTGGCAAGTGCGTTAGAAAATAAAACTGTTCCATAGGGCGAGAGATACTACTCAGGAATGATGAATCAAAGTTTATGAATTATGATACTCGTGAGATTTTTCCATATTGAGGGAACATGATTTATTTGTAAGAAAAATAAACTAGTCAAATATTCAGCTCTAAAAATAACAGTAGGTCGACTCCTTGATGCTGTTGACCGAAAAACAAACAAAAATGTAAGCGCCATTTAGTTTGTCTATAGGATCATACATAGTTCTATGTCTGCCAAGGCATTAACATTGCATGGATGAAATTATGTAAGACATAAAAATATTGGGTTTAGTCTGAGACTTTACAAAGTGCACTTTAAATTATTCAGGAGGCTGAGCAAATTCGAAGACATACATGACGCAGGTTAGGCAAAACAACAAAATAATAAATTCATCTCTCAAAATGTTGTTTTTTTACTTGACTTGTTAAATGTAATTCAAGATAATTGATACCGGAGGTTATTTGGGACATTCTGATTTTTGTTTGTGCGAAAACAATCAGAAAGTTTTGCTTTTGTTCCTTTAAAGTACTATTAGCTTTGCTAGAAGAACAAAGTATTTCGTGTAGTGGCATTGTCCGTCCGTCCATCTGTTCGTTAACTTTTACCAGACGACTGTGGCTAATAACTTTCTCAAAGTATAAGGTCTACAACAATGAAACTTTGTACACATCTTCAGCATGATCCATTGAATACATATGATAACTGTTAAATTCAATTTTTATGCCCCACTTGAGGGGCATATAGATTTGCCGTCCGTCCGTACATACGTACGTCCAAAAACTTGTGTCGCGCGATCCTCAATAACTATTTAACCCATGGTCACGAAACTTTACAGGAATGTTGACCATCAAGTGAAGATGCGCACCTGGGTTTTTGTTTTTATTTTGAACAAAGAACCACAGAGTTATGACCCTTGACTTAGTCAAAATAGGGGCTGAAAAACTTGTGTCGCGTTCTCCTCCATTACTATTTAACCCATGGTTGTCAAACTTTACAGGAATGTTAACCAGCAAGTGAAGATGCGCACCTGGGTTTTAATTTTTATTTTGGACCAAGAACCACAGACTCGATCATGGCCCTTGACTTTGTCAAAATAGGAGCTGAAAAACTTGTGTCGCTTTCTCCTCCATTACTATTTAACCCAAGGTCGCCAAACTTTACAGGAATGTTGACCAGCAAGTGAAGATGCGCACCTGGGTCTGTATATTCATAAAGCTTCTTAGTAATTTCTCAACTTAAATCAAAATGTATCAATTTTTTAAACACTTTTTTCTATAGTATTAAGACATCTTCATATTTTTAGCTCTACTGATCAGAGATCATCAGAGCTTATGCCATGGTGGTCTATCCAAGTTTGACTATAATTGTTAGAACAAGTTTGTAGCGACTACTTCTTGAAATCTCTTAAGTGATATTGATATGGGACTTTTCCTAAAATGATCAGCATGACATGATGTCGGTCCTTGTCGAAAATCGTTTTGATTTGACTTTAAACATGGCTGCATCTTTGTTTACATTGAGTTATTTAGTAAAAACTTGTAGCGACTACTTCTCTGAAACTACTCAACGGATTTCCACGAAACTTCACAGGAATGTTGCTCTTGATGTCTAAATGATCTTAGCAACATTTCTGGTTGGTCGGAAATTCAAGATGGCCGCCACAGCTAAAAACAGCTTTTCAAAAAACAAGTTTATAGCGAGTACTTCTTAAAAACTATATGTGATATGGGACTTTATCTAAAATGATCAGTATGGAATGATGTTGATCCGTGTCGAAAATTATTTTGATGCGACGTTAAACATGGATGCCAGCGGCCATCTTTGTTTACATAGAGTTATATAATGAAAACTTGTAGCGACTACTCCTCTGAAACTACTTGACAGATTTTAATGAAACTTCAAATGAATGTTGCTCTTGATGTCTAATTAATCCTAGCAAAATTTCAGGTCGGCCGGTAATTCAGGATGGCCGCCATGGTTAAAAATAATTTTTCAAAAAACAAGTTTGTAACGACTACTTCTTGAAAACTATAAGTGATATTGATATTCGTGTTTTCGTAAATTGATCAGTATGACATGATGTCGATCCTTGTCGAAAATTATTTTGATTCGACGTTAAACATGGCTGCCAGTGGCCATCTTTGTTTACATAGAGTTATATAATGAAAACTTGTAGCGACTACTCCTCTGAAACTAGTCAACGGATTTTCATGAAAATTCACAGGGATGTTGCTCTTGATGTCTAATTGATCCTAGCAAAACTTCAGGTCGGCCGGAAATTCAAGATAGCCGCCATGGCTAAAAAAGATTTTCAAAAAACAAGTTTGTAGCGACTACTACTTGAACACAATAAGTGACATTGATATGGGACTTTTTCTAAAATAAGCAGCCTGACATGATGTTGGTCCGTGTCGAAAATCGTTTTGATTTGAAGTTAAACATAGCTGTCAGTGGCCATCTTTTTTTACATAGAGTTATCTAGTAAAAACTTGTTGCGACTACTCCTCTGTAACTTCTCGACGGATTTTCATGAAACTTCACAGGAATGTTGCTCTTGATGACTGTTTGATCCTAGCAAAATTTCAGGTCGACCGGAAATTCAAGATGGCCGCCGTGGCTAAAATGGATTTTCAAAATACAAACTTCTTGAAAAGTTTAAGTGATATACATATGTGACTTTTTCTAAAATGATCAGTATGACATGATGTTGATCCTTGTCAAAAATTATTTTGATTTGACGTTAATCATGGCTGCCAGCGACCATCTTTGTTTACATAGAGTTATATAATGAAAACTTGTAGCGACTAATCCTCCGAAACTACTTGATGGCTTTTCATGAAACTTCACAGGAATGCTGATCTAGCTATCAAAAACCTATCAGTAGAGCTTCAAGGTCATTGACCTCTTGTTAATATTGCTATGGATTATTAAAACATTATCATAAACTGTCTGTAGTGTCACTGAAAGGTTAATAAGGATATTTGTAAATAAGTAAACAATCTTAAATTTTGACATAAGTAATATTTTTTACTTAAGTTGCTTGATGAATATGGGCCCGGGGTTTTCAATTTTATTTTGGACCAAGAACCACAGAGTTATTGCCCTTGACTTAGTCAAAATAGGGGCTGAAAAACTTGTGTCGCGTTCTCCTCCATTACTATTTAGCCAAACTTTACAGGAATGTTGACCAGCAAGTGAAGATGCGCACCTGGGTCTGTATTCATAAAGTTTTTTAGCAATATCTCAACTTAAATCAAAATGTATCAATTTTTTGAACACTTTTTCTATAGTATACATCTTCTACATATTTTTAGCTCTACTGATCTTAGATCAGCAGAGCTTATGCCGTGGTCCGTCGTCCGTCCGTCCATCCGTCTATCTGTCTGTCTGTCCGTCCGTAAACTTTTTTGTAGCGACTACTACTCTGAAATTACTGAATGAATTTTCATGAAACTTTACAGAAATGTTTGTAGCGACTACTTTCGATGTTAAACATGGCTGTCAGCGGCCATCTTTGTTTACATAGAGTTACCTAGTAAAAACTTGTAGCGACTACTCCTCTGTAACTACTTGACGGATTTTCATGAAACTTCACAGGAATGTTGCTCCTGATGTCTAATTGATCCTAGCAAAATTTCAGATCGGCCGGAAATTCAAGCTGGCCATCATGGCTAAAAATAGATTTTCAAAATACAAGTTTGTGGCGACTACTTTTTGAAAACTATAAGTGATATTGATATGGGACTTTTTCTAAAATGATCAGTATGACATGATGTTGATCCTTGTCAAAAATTGTTTTGATTTGATGTTAAACATGGCCGCCAGCGGCCATCTTTGTTTACATAGAGTTATATAATGAAAACTTTTAGCGACTACTCCTCTGAAACTACTTGACGGATTTTCATTAAACTTCACAGGAATGCTGATCTAGCTATCAAAAACCTATCAGTAGAGCTTCAAGGTCATTGATCTCTTGTTAATATTGCTATGGATTATTAAAACATTATCATAAACTGTCTGTAGTGTCACTGAAAGGTTAATAAGGATATTTGAAAAAAGTAAACAATCTTAAATTTTGACATAAGTAATATTTTCTACTTAAATTAAGTTGAATACGGGCCCGGAGTTTTCATTTTTATTTTGGACCAAGAACCACAGAATGGCCCTTGACTTAGTCATAATAGGGGTGTCGACCATGTGATCCTCCATTACTATTTAACCCATGGTCACCAAACTTTAGAATGTTGACCAGCAAGTGAAGATGCTCACCTAAGTTGAACGTGTTTTTATCAGTGTTTATGTTCATTATCAAAATGCTATGGCATACTGACCTAACTGGGGGCAACCGTGTCCTATGGGCACAGTCCGTCCGTCGTCCGTTGTCTGTCTGTCTGTCCGTTGTATGTGAGTCGTTAACTTTTGTCTCGTTAAGACGATAGGGTCTTCATTTTCATCTGATCTTTATCAAATTTTATCAGATTGTTAATATCAATGAAAGCTTGGACAGCAGCCAGATCCAACCCGTAACAGCGGAGTTATGGCCCTTGATTTAGTTAAAAATGCTATATTTTGCCTCGTTAAGATGATAGGGCCCTTATTTTTCATCCGATCTTTACCAAACTTTCCCAGATTGTTACTATCAATGAAATCTCAGAAAAGTTTGTAAACCAGCCAGATCAGACCAATAACAGCTGAGTTGTGGCCCTTGATTTAGTTAAAAATGCTCATATTTCATCAGATCTTTACCAAACTTTACCAGATTGTTAATATCAATGAAAGCTCGGACAAGTTTGAAAATCAGCCAGATTGGACCATATACTCCGGAGTTTTCTGAATATGCTATATTTTGGCCTCATTAAGACGAAAGGACCTTCATTTGGCCGGATTTCAGTGAAACTTTGCAGGGATGATCAGTACCAAGCCTACCTGTACATACAGTCACCGTGTTCTGGTTGAATGATTTTGGTGGAGTTATGGCCCTTTAAAAGTTTTACAAACTTTGTCTGGGCTAGTTCTCCTGATCATCTGGCCAGATTTCAACGAAACTTGACAAGGATGATCAGTATTAAGCCTAGTTGTGCATGTCATCGCCATAGTCAGGTTGAATGATTTTTGGCAGAGTTATGGCCCTTTAAATGTTTTAATACACAAACTTTGTCCAGATCAGTCTTTTATGAACTCCTTGTCAGATTTCAACGAATCTTGGCAGGGATGATCAGTACCAATTAAGCCTAGTTGCACCTGTCATTGCTGTGTTCTGGTTAATGATTTTTGGCCCTTTTAAGGTTTTAACGAACAAACTTTGTCCCAACTAATTCTCCTCATTCTACCACTTTTCGGTACCACTTATATAAGGAAAAACAGGAGGCCCAAGAGGGCCTGAGAACGCTCTACTGGCTAAAGATAAAGTTGTATAATGGGCCCGAACTCTTTCAAAAATCATTCAACCGGAACATGGCGATGATATTTGCAACTAGGCTTGGTACTGATTGTAAGCTAAGCAGTCCCAAGTATTGGAGTCCGTCCTCCTTCAGCACGTTCAACAACCATATGAATCTATCGAATCCTGGATTCCTATATATCCTGTTAGAAATTATTATTTTCACCAAAGCTGTTAGACATGATTGTTTTCCTGGAGAAGATGCAACTTACGTGACATTTGTAAGCTTTTAGAAATGATTATTTTCATGTTATGGAAATTTATGTTGTGTGTACAAATAGATTAGCTTCTGTAATTACAATAACATCAATAGTTAATATTTTTTCACAAGTCATTGCTGCAAGGCTTAAACAGTTTTATTTGTATAAGATGATTGCTTCTGTGCTCTGTAGGAGACAACGGGACTTAGACAGTCATGTGAATCTATTGTATCCGATAGTATATTTCAGCAGAGTTAAGCCCCGTTTAATAAAACTTAAACCTGCAACTTAACTTAGCTTATAATTTGGCAAAATATTGAACTATGGTCATGAAACTTTATACAGTTCTTCCTTAACAATTATTCAATGCCACTGACATGTCCAATAACTCAGAAGAGTTATGCCCCTTTTCATAAAACTCTAACCTGCAACCTAACCTAGCTCTTAACATGGCCAAATATTGACCTGTGGTCATGACACTTTATACAATTCTTTCTTACCAATTATTCAATGCAGCGTTATGCCCTTTTTCATAAAACGTTTACGATTAAAACAAATCTGCCACATAATTCATGAAAGATTGCAACCCCTGTCTTCAAACTTTATATTTAAGAGTGTCCTTGCTAAAAAAGCACACATTGGCAGGGGAAAAAATACTATATATACTTTTAACAATGTTAATTTGTGCAGTATATAATGCAATAACAATGTTAATTTGTGCAGTATAATATTAAAAAACATTAATTTATGCATTGTACAGTAACAATGTTATTTTGTGCAGTATACAATAACAATGTTAATTTGTGTAGTATACAATAAAATGTTAATTTGTGCAGTAAAATATAACAATATTAATGTGTGCAGTATACAATAACAGTGTTAATTTGTGCAGTATAATATTAACAATGTTAATTTATGCAATATTCAATAACAATGTTAATTTGTGCAGTATACAATAAAATGTTAATTTGTGCAGTAAAATATAACAATATTAATGTGTGCAGTATACAATATCAGTGTTAATTTGTGCAGTATAATATTAACAATGTTAATTTGTGCAGTATACAATAAAATGTTAATTTGTACAGTAAAATATAACAATATTAATGTGTACAGTATACAATAACAGTGTAAGTTTGTGCAGTATAATATTAACGATGTTAATATGTGCAATATGCAATAACAATGTTAATTTGTGCAATATGCAATAACAATGTTTTTAATTTGTGCAGTATAATAGTTAACAATGTTTATTTGCAATTTAACAGTATCCATTTACAATGTTATTGTGCACCATTGTTAATAGTAATTGGTGCAATATATGATAACAATGTTAATTTGTGCTGCATAATATTAACATTGTTAATTTGTGCAGTATACAATAGCAGCGTTAATGTGTACAGTATAATATTAACAATGTTAATTTGTGCAGTATATAATGCAATGACAATGTTAATTTACCCCCGCTTTCACATAGGAATAACGTTGTCCCCATTGTCCCGTCGCGTCCCATCAGGCCAGAGTTTTTTGATTTTACCAAATAAATCAACTTTAAAAAAAAATGACGTCAGGCAACTGAGAGAAACTTTCAGTATTGTGAGACCTATCTGCCTCTCCTGCTTCAACAGAGCCTTAAAATCATCCACACGGAATGCTAAAAAAACAAAGAAGCAAAAACAATGATTTTTGGATGTATGAAAGTGCTAATTCAAACTGTGAAATAACGTTGGTTAAAAATTTAAGA
Source organism: Cyrtodaria siliqua (assembly GCA_037043455.1). NCBI lineage: Eukaryota > Metazoa > Mollusca > Bivalvia > Adapedonta > Hiatellidae > Cyrtodaria > Cyrtodaria siliqua. Next base: position 1,512 of record JAWPHD010001992.1, on the reverse strand, counting down.
ATTGAATGTTATTTTTATGTGTTTCGTCGAGGTTTGAAATACTACAGTAACATATTAAAATGGCATTTTTAGCTCTACTAAATGGCATTTTTAGCTCTACTGATCAGAGATCAGCAGAGCTTATGCCGTGGTGCAGCGTCCGTCTGTCCGTCTGTCCGTCCGTCAACTTTTTTTTGTAGCGACTTCTCCTCTGAAACTACTGAATGGATTTTCATGAAACTTTACAGAAATGTTGCCCATGAAGTCTAGTTGATCCTAGCAAAATTGTGATGTGAAATCCAAGATGGCCGCCAGATCTAAAAATAGGTTTTTAAAAAACAAGTTTGTAGCAACTTCTTCATGAAAACTATAAGTGATATTGATATGGGACTTTTTCTAAAATGATCAGCATGACATGATGTTGGTCCTTGTCGAAAATCGTTTTGATTCGACGTTAAACATGGCTGCCAGTGGCCATCTTTGTTTACATAGAGTTATATAATGAAAACTTGTAGCAACTACTTCTCTGAAACTACTTGACGGATTTTCATGAAACTTCACAGGAATGTTGCTCTTGATGTCTAATTGATCCTAGCAAAATTTCAGGTCGGCCGGAAATTCAAGATGGCCGCCACAGCTAAAAATAGATTTTTAAAAAAGAAGTTTGTAGCGACTACGTCTTGAAAACTATAAGTGATATTGATATGGGACTTTTTGTAAAATGATCAGCATGACATGATGGTTATAAGAGTCAAACATTATTTTGATTCGACGTTAAACATGGCTGCCAGTGGCCATCTTTGTTTACATAGAGTTATATAATGAAAACTTGTAGCGACTACTCCTCTGAAACTACTTGACGGATTTTCATGAAACTTCACAGGAATGTTGCTCTTGATGTCTAATTGATTCTAGCAAAATTTCAGGTTGCCCGGAAATTCAAGATGGCTGCCATGGCTAAAAATAGATTTTCAAAATACAAGTTTGTAGCGACTACTACTTGAAAACTATAAGTGATATTGATATTGGACTTTTTGTAAAATGATCAGCATGACATGATGTTGGTCCTTGTCAAAAATTGTTTTGATTCAACGTTAAACATGGCTGCCAGCAGCCATCTTTGTTTACATAGAGTTATATAGTAAAAACTTGTAGCGACTATTCCTGTGAAACTACTTGACGGATTTTCATGAAACTTCACAGGAATGTTGCTCTTGATGTCTAATTGATCCTAGCAAAATTTCAGGTCGGCCGGAAATTCAAGATGGCCGCCACGGCTAAAAATAATTTTTCAAAAAACAAGTCTGTAGCGACTACTTCCTGAAATCAAAATCAATCAGTAGAGCTTCAAGGTCATTGACCTCTTGTTTGGTCACCATCTTAATTTTATTTGGATTTTTTTTCCCTCCTCCTACCCTCAACTTTTAGAAAAAAAATCCGTAAATCAATTAATAAAAACAAACTGGCCTTACATATTTTTGTCACGTCCCGTCGCGTTAATACTTTGTTTGACTTAGAATTTTCCACTCTAAT